>PVKH010026973.1:0-13112 GCA_004027955.1 Chaetophractus vellerosus
ATAGTCTATCATATGTGTATGATACAAAATTCAATTGAGAATTCAAAATCCAGCTTAGAATAAACATCTCAGCTACATACATAGTTGCAAATTGATATTTAAAAATTGAAAAAACATTTGAAAGATCCAGATTTAACAATATATATCCTATAAGAAATGAAAAATCAGCATTCTCATTAGCTATATACACAGAAGAGAAGAAAATAAAGAGAAGGGGGAAAAAAAGCTGTGTTCTGAACCTGAGCACTTCAGAAGAGCTAAAATACTGCCCCAATTAGTTAAACCATTGTTAAACCATAGTCACCTGAATATTTATTAAAAATCTGTTGGCTGATTTTGACATTTTTTAATTTAAAGCTTTGTTGTTCAAATACTGCAAAGTGGAAAATTCACACACATGTGGTTTGAATTCAAATCTCTCAAAAATGATGGTATGAAAATAAATACATATTCCCCTGCTTGACAAACTAATGGGGACATCGCATCCAATATGATACCACTCTATACTTGGCCTATTATGTGTAATATTAATATACATTTGTGGAGGCTACTATGTTGAGGCATTAATTGATATGTTTTCTCTCTTTTTCCACTTACTGATTCCTTCACTTTTACACTTAAAGCATCTTTTAACACCCTTCTGCACCCACCATTCCCATCCATAGCAGCTACAGCTGAAGGACTCACCATGGTCCCCTACTAAGTTATATTATTGAAAGGGAATGTGACCACATGGTTAAGAATGTAGACTCATGAACCAGACTCTTTCAGTTCAAATCCTAGCTTTGTAAGTAGATAATTGAATAACTTGAGTCAAATCATTTAACCTCTGTGTGCCTCAGTTTCCTCACATACAAAATAGGGTTGTTGTAAGGATTTAAATGATTAAAAAAGATGTGTTTTATTTATATAAAGAAATATTGTGTGGTACTTGCCACACCATAAGCAATAAATGTTAGCTATTAAAAGCAACTATTATGTTCAAAGTTCTCAGCCCCCATCTCTAGAAAAAGAGAGTTTCTGACACAGTCTTTTCCTGTTCCCAAAGACTAGATCAAAGAATGCCATAAGCAAGAGAAGAAGAATAGAGTTAGGAATCATGCAGGGAGTGTGATAATAAGAAAATCTCAGTGCAAATCATTGCTAAGGTAAAAGCCAGCCAGGACAGTCTGAACTGAGAGGTCAGCCTATTTCTGACAATAATCCAATTAAGCCTGATGCTTATATGTCCTTTGAAACTCCACCTAAGCCTTCAGTCTACTCCCCGTCCCCACTCCAATATTGACAAGCTCCCATCCAGGAGCCTAGAACTTCTGGATGACCCTCTAAGAAGAAATCTTTTGTCTTGGATACTATGTGGGGAGGTGGTGGCATATAGGCAAAGCCTCACCCTAGAGCAGGGTGAATCTAAAAGAAGGAATTCAGAACTTCCCACTAATCTGGAATGACAATAATGTGTAGCCCCTGTGATACATTTATTAAATTACCTTTATGTCTTTCTACTTATATCACTTCATTAACTTCTTCCCAAATCTTGGGATGAAATAATGCTCCATTCTTTCCTGAATGTAGTGGTGAGATCTACCAAAGAGGTTTTTAAAAAATGAATATATCATGCCAAGATTTCTGTTTAGTCTTCCTAAAATAAAATATAGCATCTAAGCATATAAAAGGAGCCCTGCATTTAGAATCAGAAGACACAAATTTGAATGGTTTCTGCTAGATGATCTTGTCAAGTCACATAACCTTTTGAGGCATCAATTTCCTCATAGACAAAATGAGAAACTCTGCATTTGGACATTACAGATTTATCTTAAGAATCCAGTAAGATAATAGATAGGAAAGCATTTCTAAAACTGTAAAGTGCTCTGTAATTATTGGGCACAATCCTGCAACCATATGTCAGCTATGCCTTTGTAAATGTCCCACATCAACCTCTGTATAAACTCATTCTCTTTCCAGCAAATGCACATTTCTATGCAGAAAGATAGCTTTCAACTTTGGCAGTAATAACAGGCAATTGTTTTTAGTAGAATTCTTTATTACTTTCTACAGAAAGCCCTGCTTATAATGTTTACTGGTTAAAATGGCTCATTCCAAAGTTTCTTGATAAAATAATTGGAAAAATTAATAAAAGAATCTGCATTTTTCAGTTCAAAAGGGAAAGAGAGAATGTTAAAAGTATTAAGTTGGACTTCTAGGATCCTAAAAAGAAGGGTCCAAACACACGCACAAAACCCCATGTTGTGTGGAAGAGTAGTTATAGTGACATACAAAGAGTCGTCAAATTAAATCATAGAAACAGGTATCACTATATATATTTGTTATATTGAAAAGCTGAAAGATAGGAAATAACAGCTATGCCTCTGTTCTACATCTTGATAACGACAGTGGTAGGGATATCTGCCACTCAAAGAGACCAAATTGATTGAAGAGCACAACCCTAGAGCAGTTTTATATCTTTGATTTAATTTCATTGTGTGAACTGGTATTTATTAAAGTCAAATCCTGATTAGTCAGGAGTTGATTATTTAGTTTGTAAATTATCTAGGGAGTTTTTGTTCTTCTTTTATTTCCTCTGGCTCCTGAGTTTTGGTCATTTCACTGTTAATTAGCCTCTCTGCTGAATGGTGGATAGAGGAAATTAAAAGAAACACAAAACATGCTATGCTCTGTCTTGTTAGCAATCTTGACAAAGTCTCATTAGACAAAATTTGGAAGAATTAGCCTGGATTATTTATAGATTTCCATATTCTATTATATTTGGGTTCTTCCTTAATTTATGTTTCAATTTAATTATAAGATTTTATTTCCCTTACTGATAAATGGTAATGCTAAAAGGCCAACTCAAATATATTTTATTTTATTTATTTATTTATTAAAGATTTATTTATTTTATTACATATGTCCCCTCCCCCCCACTGCGGCGATGCGCCGAGACTGGTCACTGCGCAGGCGCCGCTTTCCCCGCTTGTGGGCGGCTTCTGCTTCCATTCACGGCCGGCTTTCAGTTCGCGGGTGGCTGGCTGCACTCCATTCGTGGGCGACCTGCCCTGCCCGTGGCGGCTTTTGCCTGTCCATGGCAGCTTTTTGCCCTGCCCACAGCGGCTCTGGCCTGCCCATGGCGGCTTGCCATTCTCAAGGCGGTCTGCCCGCTAGGAGAGGTCCCCGGGAACCAAACCCAGGGCCTCCCATGTGGTATGCCGACGCCCTATCCACTGGGCTATCCAGCCGGCCCCCCAAATATATTTTAAATACTGTAAAGCATGCTTTAAACTAATAGCAAGTTTAATAAAAAAAAGTTCATGCTTTTTAAAAAATAATAATTTTGCTCCTTATTTTAAAACATTTTAATACTAATACATTACTTTCAGTGTATTATGTATTACACTGAAGAATTACAAATTTATATGTGATATATAATTCTTCACATTCTATAACTCACATTTTAAATTTGATTTTTAAGAAGATTTATATATATGTTGCTATATATATTAACATGAATAAACATATATGTGTGTGTGTTTATATGTTGATCAGGAGGAGAGACAACTAAAGAGATGGCAACTCACACCAATATAAATGTCAGGATCACCAGCAGAAGCATGGATTGCATAGGCTCTGGTGGAAAGACATTTTACTCACATAGAGAAGAGGCAGAGCAAGGGCAGCGTCACTAATGGGCATAGGTAACCTAGAGCCAGTGGGTCTCAATCGGTGGCCATTGCAGGGTGATGCTCTATGCACAACACCCTTCTCCTGTGTTCATGTGCAGCCACAATGCAAGAGTTAGGTTCCCTCCCCAGCAAGGACGGATCTACTACAGGTCGTGAGCTGGACGTCATAAACCATGTCCACCAGAGTAAGGATGTCTCCAGTGAATTTTTACATATGCTCTGAACTTGGTCTCATTGCTATTGTTTCTGCTAGTAGTTCCCTTAACTACTAGGGATTTATGATTTATCATGACAGGCCGACATACCTGGTCCTAAGCACAGGATCTATTTGTGAGTTCCAGGAAAAGCTGGTAGGCCAGACTAGAACTGCCTCTACCATATTATATAACATGTATATATACATACATATTTCTATATAGATCTTTAAATATATAGTATACATATATATATGGTTATTTATTTTTAAATCTTTGTTTTATTCTGTTATATGAATGCACAAGATTTTACCTCTCTCTTCCCCAGATGATGTACATTTTAATTGTTTATAATTTTTGCTATTATGAATTATGTCACAATGATCATTCTTGTATGTGCCTCCTTATTAACTTATAAAAGAATTTCTCCATGGTATATATGGTATATGTGGTAGACTTTCTATGCCATAAGCTATCCTATACATTACCAAACTGATCTCCAAAGAATTTTTATTATTTAACTCCTACTAGTAGTATCAGAGTTTCCGTCTTTGCATCAATTGTTATTGTCAGATATTTTTTTCATCTTCGCCAATTATGGGCGTAAAACATTTTCTTATGGTTTAAATTTGCATTTCCTTGATTAGTAGTGAAGTTGGGCATCGTTTCATTCATTTATTGGCCATTTTTATTTTTTCTCTTGTGAATTGTCTCTTCACGTGCTTAGCACATTTTTGTTGGGCTGTTGGTACTTATGGTTGCCACCTATTTTACTGCAAACATCTTCATTTAGTCTATGGCTAGCCTTTCTCTTCATTTACAGTTTTGTTTTGTGCAAAAAGTTTTAATTAAATGTAGTAAATATATTAAAATTTTCATTTCTGATTGTGCATTTTGTGTCATGAGTAAAAGAATGCTTTCTTATGGGAAAGTCACAAAGATATTACTCTAAATTTTCCTCAAAATTTTTTAATGATCTAATTTTACTTTTTCTATATGAATAACCAATTTTCTCAGCACCATTTATCCAGTAACCCTTTTTTCCCTCATTTATTTATAATGCCACATTTTTTATTCATTACTGCCATATATAATTCAGATTCGAGGCTCTTTCTATTCCATTGGTCTATTTGTTAAGCCCTCTACCACTATCTTTATTATTCCTTTATAAAAGTCCTGATAACTAGGATGTCAAATCAACTATCCTACATTTTCTTAAAATTGTCTTAGTATCAGACTATGATGACCTCTCTGATTTCCCCTGATATTCTGTACCTAGTGGAGAATACTGACTTTTTACTTAATTTAAGATGATTAATTTAAGTGATTTTCATACACTCAAAAAACATTGTCTTAGTTATTCTTGGCCATGTGCCCTTGCATATGAAAAACGCTAAAAAGTTCCATGAAAAACCCTAAAAATATTATTATTGGAATTATATTAGATTTAGGGATGCATCATCCTTTATAACACTAAGATTTCCCAATTATGAATATGATATAACTTTTCATTTATTCAGTTCTATCTTGTATGATCTACAGTAATTTTTCTGTCAGCCTTGCACTCCATACATTTTTTTTCTTCTTTAAGCAAGATCTTTTGTATTGATTGAATTTTATTACTTATTATTAGCATACACATTATTATGAACATTATTGACTTTTGTATATTGGCTAGTTCTAATAATTTGTCTACTGACACCCTAGGATTCTCCAGGAGGTAATCATAACTTTTTCAAATAAGGACCATTTTATGCCTTCCTTTGTAATTAATATTATTATTCTAGTTTCTTTCCTTTAATTTTTTTCTGCAATCATTTTTGAACTTTGCATTGACCATTACCTACATTTTGCTGTTGAATGGTAGCCATGGAGTCAGCACCCTTTTTTCTGCCTGAATTACTGGGAACATTTGCAGAGTTCACCATTTTCCTATAGTTTTTTTTTTTTTTTTTTTTTTTTTTTAGTCATTATAAACTTTATTTTCAGAGAAGTTTTAGACTACAAAAAAATTACATCAAAAATATAGGGGAGGTGTTCCAGGAAGATGACATCAGAATAGGCGCGCAGATCTCAGCTCTCTCACAAAAACAATGGAAAAAGTGCCAAAAGCTGCCTGAAGGACTTGCTTTGGGGGCTAGCAGACCAGGACAGTGCTGTACAACTCCTAGGAAGGCAAGGGAAAGAGAGATGAAGAACCTAAAAAATGTGAGTTACCAAACCCTGGTGGAGTCTGGGAAGGGCTCCCATCTACCACCCTGAAGACATTAAGCCTAGATAAAACCCCTGGCTCACTGAAGCCAACTGAGAGGGGAACAGATGTCTTCTGCCCCATCAGCTGTTACAAAGGAAGAGGGAGGGTGGGTTGGAGGGCTTCTCTACAGTGAATTTAGTCAGCAGAGCCTGCTTTGAATCACTTTTCTGACCAGACCAGGAGAAATGGAAAGCAGAGATTGAAACACCTCCATAGAAAGATTCACTAGTGAGTGCTGTCTGCTGGCTGATCAGGAAATTGCATGGTGAAAAACTGTTCTCAGGTCTCTCTTAAGCCTCCTGGGAGAAAATCTGCACTGCATTAGTTAGTCCCTGGCCCAATTTTGATAATTTTACCTTGGCAATTTTAAAGACCTAAAATAAGTTGAACCAAAAATCAAAGAAGAGCTGTGAAAAACAAAACAATAGGCAAGAGAGAAATCAACTGTCAGAGTAAATTCATCAACATATTCAGATGCCTAGACTTCAGCAAAATATTACAAGCCATACTAGGAAACAGGTAGAGATGGCCCAGTCAAAGGAACCAACCAAATATCCTGATGAGATACAGAATTTAAGACAACTAATCAATAATAATCATCCAAATCTCCTAAATCAATTTTTAAAAAATGGAAGAAAATATGACTAAAGAGATAAAGGATATTAAGAAGACATTGGGTAAGCATAAAGAACAATTTGAGGACTTGAAAACAAAAGTAACAGAACTTATGTTAATCAAAGACATGATGGATGAGATTAAAATACATTAGAGGCACATAATAGGTGATTTGAATTGCTCGAAGACAGAATTAGTGATTTCAAGGACTGAACATCTGAACTGGAAAAGACAGGAGAACATAAAAGAATGGAAAAAATGGAATAGGATCTCAGGGAATCATTGACAACATGAAATGCACAAATATACATGTTATGTGAGAAAATGAGAAATAGATGTCTCTACAATAATAGTTGGAGACTTCAAAACACCATTCTCACTATTGGATAAAACATCTGGAGAGAAGATAAATAAAGATGATCTTGAAGAATATGATACATAACTAGACCTAACAGACATTTATAGAGCATCACACCCCGAAACAGCAGAATATACATTCTTTTCAAGCACGCATAGATATCAGATCACAAACAGGTCTCAAAAAATTGAAAAAAATTGAAATTATACAAAACATTTTCCCTGATCATAACAGAAGGAAGCTGAAAATCATTAATGGACAGAAAGAGGGAAAATTCTTAAATATATGGAGATGAAACAACACACTCTTAAATAATCAATGGATCAAGGAAGAAATTTCAAGAGAATTCAGTGGCTATTTTGAGATGAATGAAAATGAGAACACAACATATCAAAACTATGGGACAGCACAAAGGCAGTACTGAGAGAGAAATTTATAGCCCACAATCCTTAAGTTAAAAAAGAAGAAAGCTAAAATTGAAGATTTAACTGCACACCCAGAGGAACTAGAAAAGAACAGCAAACTAGTCCAAAACCAAACTGAAGGAAAGAAATAGTAAAGATCAGAGTAGAAATAAATAAAATCAAGATCACCACTAACAACAAAAACAATAGAGAATCAACAAAACCAGAAGTTAGTTCTTTGAGAAGATCAACAAAATCGACAAATGCTTAGCTAGACCTGATAAAGAAAAGAAGAGAAAATGTGTAAATAAATAAAATCAGAAATGAGAGGGGGGACATTGCCACTGATGCCCAGAAATAAGAGAAATCATAAGAGGATACTAGGAACATCAGTATGCCAAAAAACTAGACAATGTAGACAAGATGGACAAATTCCTAGGAAAACAAAAACAACCTACATTGACACTAGAAGAAATAGAAGACCTCAACAAACCAATCACAAACAAAAGATTGAAACAGTCATCTAAAACCCCCCAATGATGAAATGCCCAGGACCAGATGGAGTCACAGGTGAATTCTAGCAATCATTCAAAGATGATCTAATACCATTATTAGGTACATGCCCAGATCAAACTGAGAGCAGTGACATGAACAAACATCTGCACACTGATGTTCATAGCAGCGTTATTCACAATTGCCAAAAGATGGAAACAACCCAGGTGTCCATCAACAGATGAATGGATAAACAAATTGTGATGTAGACACACAATGGAATATTATGCAGCCCTAAGAAGAAATGAAGTCATGAAGCATATGAAAACATGGATGAACCTAGAGGACATTATGTTGAGTGAAGCAAGCCATACACAAAAGGAAAAAAAGGTATGATTGTGCTATTATGAACGAAATATATGGTGTAAATTCATGGAGTTGGTAATTAGAATATAGGTCACCAGAAAATAGAATGAGGGTAGAGAATGGAAAGCTGAGGGTCAATCCGTGCAGAACTGGTAAAAAGGTTGTTTGTAAGTCTTTGGAAATGAATAGAAATGGTGAAAGAAGTAGAAATGATGAAACCACATCATAGTGGTTTTAACAGAGCTAGTATATGGGTATGGCAGTGGTTGAAATGAAAAGTCTAAGGTCATGTATATTACTGAAGAAAAGCTAAAACCTGTAACACGGAACTGTATAACATAGTGAAACCTCATGTAAGATACAAATAAGGATGATATTGCATATTTAAGACTGTTTTTTTTTTTTTTTTACAAAATAAATACAAATAAACTAGAGAGATGGAAACAGAAAGGCAGCTATGTAAGGCAGGGCAAGCATAGAGAGATTGAGAGAGGAGGTTTTTTTTTTGTTCTTTGCCTGTTTTTGTTTATTATTATTATTATTGGAATAACGAAAATGCTCTAATAATGATTGAAGTGATAAATGCACAATTATTTGGTTATACCAAATACCATTGATTGTACACTTTGGATGGATTTATGTTTTCTTAATATGTATCAATAAAATTGATTTGTTAAATAAACAATAAAACCATGGACATTACAACATACTGAAACTTATTGTAAATGATGGATTATAGTAATAATACAATTATAAAAATATTCTTTGAAAAAGTATAGGGGAGACCCATATTACCTCCACACACATATACATTTTCCCCTATTCCTCATATCTTACATTAGTGAGGTACATTTGTTATAACTGACAAACCAAATTGAAACATAGCTACTAATCAAGGTCTATAATTTATAGTTTACACTTTGCACTGTACACGTTTTATAGGCTTTGACGAAGGTGTGATGTCATGTATCTGTCACTGAAGTAACACACAGAACAATCCCAATGCCTAAAAATGCCCTGTGATCCACCTATTCATCCCTCCCCTTCCCCTTAGTACCTAAGGACGGTGAGGCCACAGTATTTTCTCTGCTCACAACTTTGCATTTCTTTCCTTTTCCTGCTTAAAAGGTTTTTGTCCTGGCATTTGAGAAAGGCCATAGGCTTCTGATTTTCTCATTTTGTATTTTACCCGTCTTTTATATGTGTTTGGAACAAAGGGTGCTATCAAAGTACGAACCTGTTTCTCACTCTTACCTAAACAACTGTAAAACTTAGTTTTCTCTTTCCGATATATGATAGCTAGGCATACATGACCATCAGTGATACAGTGAATTGAATATTCAGTATTACATGTATTCAACTATATATAAAATATATTCACCTTACATGTATTTCTGAATATGCACGTGTATACAAAAAAGATGGTTACACATATTTTTCTAATTTTCTCTTTGCACTATTTCAAATACTGATCTTCATTTGTTCAACCCTGTTTTGCTTCCCTTAAATCTACATAGTGATTTGCTCACTTTGTTTGAATTTGGGCTAGAATCCTAATTGCTTAACCCAGTGAAAGGCAGTCAGCAGAAACAGCCCAGACACCTTATCTTTAGCACAAACAATCTGACAATACAACTTCTAAATAATAAATTAAAAGAGCCCGGAGGTCTTTTTGACTAGCAAGATTCCACCTCCTTATAATTTATGGAAATTGCTACTTTAAAAAAAATCAGGTATTTGATACCGATTAAATAAGGAACAAGGCATAAAACTCACTTGCAGTAATGTGTCAAAATTTCAGAGTAAATTGACAAATCAGAGAACACATATCTGCTAATATACCCAACAGAAAAATAGAACAATTGGGAAACAAAACTACAGAAATGCATGGTTAAAATAATCTAAACTGCATTGTGGAGTATAGCATACATAGCATTTATGTCTGTACTGTAAATATATAAAACATATAAATGTATCCATTATAAATTAAAAATTCTGCATCATCAAAAAATGTGTATGGAATACTTACTATCTGAAAGATTCATATATCAAGGTCATATGTAAAAGCGATAAAAGTGCAAATTTCCATAATAGTCAGAAAATTAGATTACTTCTAAGTTGTCACTTGTGTCTCAGCCATTATTTTATTGATTTGACCAAGAAGTGATAATTTCATTAGTGATTGATAAAACAGCAAAATCCAAAAGTATTAAACTTACTAGCGTTTCTCATTTGCTCTTAATGCAAGTTCGTGGGTGTTTTTCAAAATGCCTCTGTGTTGTAAAAGCACATGTCCTTCCAGAGAACAATACCTTCAGCCATTATCTTTTGAATACATGAGCCCCCAGAGAAGCAGTAGCCTATTTCAATTATCACTGATAGACATTAGTCAATTTTCTTTCATTTTTACCATGATAAAAGTGCTATTTCTTTGTCTCACCTGCTGGACCATACCAGCTGGTTAGATACCAAATATCTAAAAGTACCAATTAAAATAAAAATAGCTAAATCTGTAATAAGTAACAAAGTGCACCTTCGAGCAGTGTGAAAATATATAAAGTGATCATTATCAACACCTGCAGTCTACTTTGCCTTGCTTATGATGACTCATTGGCAATAGTTTTGTGGCAGCTTAAAAGGCTGAAAAGTGAAAAAAGAAAACTTCAACTTTCTTAGTGAAAATTAAACTCAATTTCTTACCACTTATTTTTAAACTAACTCTTTTAGATGTATTGATATCAAATGGCATCAACATACCTATGTTCAAATTTTCCCGTTACTCAACTATAATACTCTGTGACCATGTATAGTGGGAAAAAGTTTTTTTTTAAATATAAAATCAAGAATAAGGTACCTATTGTAATTCCAATTATTTCTGCTAGCAAAACCTATCAATTCTTTCTATAGTGATTATCTCTTTCCTGAAGTGCCTTCCCCAAACCAACAATAACAACCAACCCACACTACTAAGATTATTTTCCCCAATCACATTCCCTAGAGCTGCATTCTTAGTATACATGACTTTGCCTCTCAAGTAACTCCAGGTAACAGATTATAAATAGTTTTCACTGAATAACATGGATTCCCATCTTTCCAGCTTTCCAGGTTTTGGTATCAGTCTCCTCACCAACTCTCAATGCCAGTATTAACCTGGGTAATTAATATTTGTTACTTTAACAAACATCTCCCAAGATTTTGGAAGCTTAACACTTAAAAAAGCATTGTTTGCTCATGTTTCAGTGTGGGTTTGGCAGCAGTCCTGATTTCTCCTAGAAATTTGACTTAAGGATATAGGTTTTTACTTCTAGTCACATAAGAGAAAAAGGGAACATGGAAGATCCCACAGGATATTTTATTGCTAGGCCTGGAAATAGTTCATCATTTCTATCCATTTTCCATGGTCTTTACTTCAGACACCTGTTTTCAGTTAGATGTCAGAGAAGCTGGAAACAATTGTCCTCATATGTGACTACATAGAAAACCAAATAGTACTTTGAACAAATAGTATTGTCTCTGCTACAAAACTCTTAGTTTTTGATTGTGTATAAAAATCATTATTTCACATTTATTCTCAAAAGATATTTTCACTGGGTATAGAATTCTAATATGGCGGTTATTTTCATTCAGCATATTAAAACCATCATCCATTTATACATGCCTTCCATTGTGGCTGTAGAGCAGTCAGCTGTATGTCAAACTATTTTTATTTACCATAATTTATCAATTCCTACCCCTTGCTTTTAAGATTTTCTCCCTGTATTTTATTTTTATTAATTTACAGTTTTACTATGTTGTAAACTCAGGTGTTCTTACTGCTTTTCTTATACAAACTATAATTTAGGGTGATCAAATAGCCAATGAGGTAAAGTTTCTTATTTTAGGAAAATTCTGATTAATAAGTGAAGAATGATAGAATTATATTACATCCATTTTGCAACTGATAGTATGTTAATGGATTTAAGAAATGATTAATTTCTGTTACTATTGCTGTTTAACAAATCCCTCCATTACTTAGTAGATTAAAACAGTATTTTATTTTGCTCAGAATATTTTGAGTCAGGAAATAAGGAAGGATTTGGCTGGGCATTTCTCATTTGGGGTTTCACAAGTAGCTTCAAAAAAGGGTTGGCTAAAGCTATAGTAATCTGAAGACTCCATTGGACTGGATGTCTAACATAACTCACTCATATGGCTGAAAGCTGCTATGAGATATTAACTGAAAGCTCTGATGGTACTTGTTTTAGTCAGGGTTCTCTCGGGAAACAGAATCAGCAGGAGATATCTGTCAATAATATAAGATTTTATAAGAGCCTCTCACGTGACCATGGGGATGCATGAGTCCAAGTTCTGCAGGCAGGCTGCAAGCCAGGGGCTCTGATGAAAGACCGATGAAGGGTCCTTGATGAGTTTCTGAGAGAAGTTGGCTGTCAAACGACGAGCTGGGAAATTCCCTCTGAATGTTGAAATCAGTTCCCTTTTATGGCAGTCAACTGAATGGATAAAGGCGTCATCCATTCTTTATCCAATTTCGCTGATTGAGGCAGATGTAATCAGCCATCCATGCAGTAAACTGGTGATCAAAGTCCATAAATGCTCTTGTATTACAATTGGCCCAGTGCTTGCTGGGCCTAATACCTGGACACAATTACCTGACTGAGTTGACACACCTTAGCCTAACCATCACAGTACTTCAACTGGAGTATCTACAAATGTATTCTCCACCACGACACTCTATAATTACTCTGGTTTGCT
>PVKH010026974.1:0-13103 GCA_004027955.1 Chaetophractus vellerosus
TTTTGCCCTGCCCACGGCGGCTCCGGCCCGCCCATGGCGGCTTGCCATTCTCAAGGCGGTCTGCCCGCTAGGAAAGGTCCCCGGGAACCGAACCCAGGGCCTCCCATGTGGTTTCCCAGCGAGCTCTTTATCCATTGAGCTATCTAGCCGGGCCCAGTAACATTTAATTTTAATATACCTATTCGATAAATGCAATATCTGGATAATTTGGTGCTTTGTTCTTATTGCCAGGGTAAGATAATTTTTTCTCTATATGTCATGCATCTTTGTATGCCCGGTCTTTAAAGTATAATTTATACTGAATATTTTGTATAAATCTTGACAAGGCTGTAGATAATGCCATGTTCTTAGAGGAAAGGTTTATATCAGCTTTTGGTTCCCAGTTATATTAAGGGCAGATTACCTAAATTCCATCGGAGATTGAAATGATTTGGAGACATGATTGAAGCGTTTTATTTTTTGAAACTTGGAATGTGTCACAGCATCTTGTTGATGTCATGCAGGAGTTAGCAAGCTTTTTGTGTAAAAGGGAAGAGTAGGCATTTTAGGATTTGTGGACCATTTGGTCTGTGTCCCATCTACTCAACTCTGCATTTGAAGCATATAAACAGCCATAGATAATATGCAAGCAAGTGGATGTGGTTGAGTCCAATATCATTTCTTTACAGAATGAGGAAGCAGGCTGATTGTGGCCTGTAGGCCTTAATTTACAAAACCCTTTGCTTTAACTCCATGTCTTGTCACCAGTAGTAATACTTGGGTATTTGTGGTGTTACCACATCAATGGGATGAACAATATCCAATGTCCCAGGAAGGAAATAATGCATGAGCTGAATATATGAACGACCTAATATTAGAATCCCACTTTAAGAATGTACTTCCAAAGGCTAATTCCTTATCCATGTTCTGTCTGTTAGGGTCCCCAACAAAGATACCTGGCATAATAAAATATGGATGATTAGGATAATTTAATAAAGATTATATTTATAAAATAATATTTATAAGTTACTGATAGAGTTAAAGGAAAGATGTTATCACTTACAGGCGAAAAATTCAAAAGTAGTTAACAGAGATGGTAATATTTGTAACTATATGATAGAGATGTCCAATGAGACCTATGGCCTTAGTAGAGAAACAGACATAATCAATCATTCCTTGAGGCATGGTCTACATGTTCCTGAACACTTTGTTTTTCTCACTCTCATATCATTTATTGGTGGCTTCACTGGCTTTAACCAACTATAACCCAAGATGAACCAGAATGAACAAGTCAATGAACCCAGGCTTCCGCAAAGCTACAGCAAGATGGAGAAGGGTGGCAAGGCACCTGAAGGAGGAAAGGGAGTAGTAAATCTAGGACAGTAATAGGATACTGAGTTTAAGTGCAGATGACATGGTCTATTTATAAAAATGCCACAAAATCCACCAATAGCTACTAGAGACAATAAATGAAATTAGTAAAGTTAAAGGCTTATTGGCTAAAGAATGATATAGCTGCTTATGTTATCCCTCCTCATAGCAGCTGCTGGATGTAACAGTGGCCCAAGATCACCAGGATTTTCTTCCCCTCAATTAATAACTGCCTTAATGACTACAAAAGGATTTAAACTTAAATTTTAATCTAAATTTTGTGACAGTTAGAGTAAGCTGGGGAAGGTGTTTGAAGAAATCTAGGAAAGGAGGTGGAAGGAATTTGGGACATGTGTGAATCTTTTCTATTCAGTGTGGCATAATGGTAACCAATAGAACTTGGGGCTTGGATACACTGGTGATGATCCTCAATGGCACGGGGAACTCCAGAACCATTATAAAATATATATGTAGCTCCAGGATATGTGTTGGATATGACCTACTGTATGGAATTGGTCTGGTGTCATTATGGCTTTCTTGAGTAGATAATCTGGCTAAGGGAGTATGCCATGTGAGATGAGATGCCATGAGGATAAGCCAGAGGATGCTTTGATTCCCTTTTTACAAGCCTTCCTCTGCCTCCTCTTTCTGAAGTCTTTATCCAGAATGAATCTGAAGGCAGAAGATAGTCTCTGAGAGGGGGATACAGGATATGATATACTGGTTTAGAAACTTGGCTGTGCCACCTATTAGTTGTATAAGATTGGTTAAGTTACTTGCCTATTTTCTGTAAAATCAAATTGCAAAAGAGAGATAAAAGTAGGATCTACCTCATTTAGTTGTTCTGTGTACTAAACTGGACAATTCTTGTAAAATACATAGCAAAATTCTAGGCACTTAGAAGCTCTTAATATTATGTCCTAATGCATATAACTGATTTTGCAGACTGTTTACCAACAATTGAAGCATCAACCACCTCAGTGCTTTCTTCATTATTCACCTGCAAGGAAGATGCAGAGGCCAAGTGCTTAGAAGGCTGCTCAACACGGTTGAGCAATAATAGTTGTTCATGAAACATATGCTTTTTGTAAGAGTTGATTCATCAGTCATGTCTGGTCAGTGGGGCTGCAGATTGTATTTGAACATAGTGAACAGAGAAGGAGAGAGAAGGTCCATAAAAGTTGGAGACCATGTGCACTGAGAGATCAGAAGTGGGTACAGTGTGAAAAGCAAAACTTTCTTGCTTGAGGTTTTGTAAACTTTGGCAGTATGTGATAACTGATTGTGATTTGCTCAGCAATAACCTCCAAATTGACTTCTGACTCCATTTTGTCTGTCTTGGTCATAATAACTCTATTTTGGTTTCTTTCTTTTTATAGTGGGTAGAGGGCAAGCTGGGACAAGGAAAGAAGGAGTGAACACTTCAGAGGCCCAGACAGTCAGGCTCCCTGGGTCTGGGAGCAATTCCTGGGGACTCAGATACTGCATGCTCCCTGTTTCTCTATGTTTCATCCCAGTAATTCTTCTAAGGATCAGATGAAAGAGAAGAAAGTAGATCTGTTCTTAGGATCACTACTCCCATTTTGTTAGGTAGATGATCTGTGAAGAGATTTTTAAAATGTGTAATAAAAATTATAATACTTTAAAATCTGAACATAATTCATATAACCTTGAATATATTTGAATAAATTCATCGATTTATAAATTTTATTTGAATATTATTGAATATTACAGAAATAACCACTGAATGAAGATACACATTTCAATCATCTCATAAAATTCCCAATTTTTAAATATATTAATAACACTTAAATTTAATACATCTATTTGATAAATGCAATATCTGGATAGTTTGGTGCTTTGCCTTATTGCCAGGAGTTTTTTTTTCTCTATATGTCATGTACCTTTGAATGCCAGTTTTTTAATGCATAATTTATACTGAACATTTTGTATAAATCTTGACAAGGCTCTAGATAATTCCATGTTCTTATAGCAAAGCTTTATTTCAGCTTTTGGTATGCAGTTAAATTAAGGGCAGATCACCTAAATTCCACAGATATTGAAATGATTTGGAGACATGGTTGAAGTGTTTTGTTGTTTTTTGAAACTTGGAATGTGTCACAACATCTTGATAAGGTCATGCAGGAGTTAGCAAGCTTTTAGTGTAAAAGGCAAGAGTAAACATTTTAGGATTTGTGGACCATTTGTTCTGTGTCCCAACTACTCAACTCTGCATTTGAAGCACAAAAACAGCCATAGATAATATGTAATCAAGTGGATGTGGTTGAGTTCCAATAGCATTTATTTACAGAAAGAAGAAGCAGGGTGATTGTGGCCTGTAAACCTTAATTTACGAAACCCTTTGCTTTAACTCCATGTCTTGTCACCAGCAGAGATCTTGGGTATTTGTGGTGTTGCCATATCTCTGGGATGAACAATATCCAATGACCCCAGCAAGGAGATAAGGCATGAGCCAAATACATGAACAACCTAATATAAGAATCACACTTAAGTATGTACTTCCAAAGGCTAATGCCTTTACCACCACATTCCATGTGCGTTAGAGTCCCCACCAGAAAGACCTGGCATACAAAAATACAGAGGATTAGGACAATTTAATAATGATTGTATTCATAAGATACTGATAGAGTTAAAGGAAAGATGTTATCACTTATAGGCCAAAAGTTCAAAAGTAGCTAACAGAGATGGAAATATTTGTAACTATATGAGGAAGATATCAAATGAGAATTATGGCCTTAGTAGAGAAATAGCCACCGTCAATCCTTCCTTGAGGAGTGGTCTAAATGTTCCTGAACACTTTGTTTTTCTCACTCTCTCATCATTTCTCAGAGGCTACACTGGCTTTAACATACTATAACCCAGAATGAACCTGAACGAAGGAGTCAGTGGAGATCAACCTTATGCAAACCAACAGCAAGATGGAGAAGGGTGTCGAGGTACTTGGAGGAGTAAAGCGAGTGGCATATCCAGTACAGTAGGAGGACACAGTGTTTAAGTGCAGATAAATTCACTTTTTCTGCTATAATTTGAATGCTTTTAAATATAATATTGCTTTGTCTTTCTTGATCCTCTTGGACAATTTTGAATAGCAGCAGTGAGAGCATATATCCTTGTCTTGTTTTTGAACTTGGTGTAAAGCATTTAGTCTTTTATGCAAGTATGATATTAGCTATGGCTTCTTCATATATGCTATTTATCAGGGTAAGGATGTTCCCTTATAATTCTAGTTTGTTGAATGTTTGTGTCAAAAAAGAGTGTTGAATTTTTTCAAATTTTTTCTGCATGTACTTAGATGATCATGCATTTGATCATGCAGGTTCTGTCCTTTGTTCTAGTAATATATTGATGAATTTTCAGATGTTAAGGCAACCTTGAATTCCTGGGATAAACCCCACTTGGTCATAGTGTTTAATTCTTTTTATTTGATACTTGACTCAGTATACTAGCATTTTTTAAGGACTTGTGCATTTTTATTACCAAAGGAAATTTTTTTATTGGTAATTTCTTCATCTGGTTTTCATATCAGGGTATCACTGGCCTTATAGATTGCATTGAGAAATATTCCCTGCTCCACTATACTCAGAAGATTTTGTGAAAACTATTATTACTTCTACTCTAAATATTTCATTGAGTTCACCAGTAAAGGCATCTAGCTCTATGTTTTATATTGCAGAAAAAAATTTGATTGTTAATTCAATCTCTTCACTTTTTATAAGTGTAGTCAGATATTATATTTTTTCTTGAGTCAGGTTTTATAATCGTGTCTTTCTAGAAATTTGTCCATATTGTGTCTAGGGAGCATACTTGTATGAGTTGAATTCTGAGGCTTGTTTTATTCTTAACACATCGTTAATCTCTCGTGCTCAAGAAGGATCTGTAGTTTACTATTGCTCTGTAGAATATTCTCTATAACTACGATAGGCCTAGATTGCTTATAGTGTTTTCTACTCTTCTGTATCGTACTTGGTCTTCTGCCTCGTTATTCTATCCATTTTTGAAAGTGGGGTATTGAAGTCTCCAACTATTGTTTCAGTATAAATTTTTCTCTCCAATATTCTGATCTTTCTTCTAGTTTTTCATTATGTCTTTCTTTCATGTTAAATACATAATTTCTAGTGTTGTACATTGATGACCTTGTATTTTTCATTGGCTGTTTTTCTGCTGAGGAATTTTCTTAATGATTGGCCTGAGGATTATAATTAGTATCTTAACTTAAAACAATCTACTCTGGATTAAAACCAAGTCAATTTCAATATACTGAGAAAAGTTGCTCCAATATATATCTGCTTTCTCCTTTTCCTTTGCACTAATATTGTTGTAAATATTACAACTTCATATCTTATATGTACATCAATGCAACTTTAATGCTTTCTTTGTGTAATTTTATTTTAAATAAATAAGAAAAGTGTTACAAAGTAATATATTTATAACATCTATACAATTTTGTATACATTGATACAATTTAAGTCTGTATTTAGCTATTATATTTCACAGTTTAACTGAGCCTGGTCCCTTCATGATCAGTCCCCAAGTGGTGGTGGAATTAGGCTGGAAGTGAAACACAAGGTCCAATCAGATTGAAAAGAGATTTCTGAACTCAAGTAATGAGCCCTAATTCAGCTTCTAATAGAGGGAAGCTTTTCCATTGGCTCATTTTCTTGAATATATAAAAGTATCGGTAGGCTCATATATATGAGGCAAGATTTTCAGTGTAATCAAGCACTTTCCAAAATACCTCCCAACATTATCACCCCCTGAAAAAAACCTAACTCCTATATATATATGAGGGTAACCACAAATGTCTAAATTAAGGTAAAATTTCTGGGACTTGCAATACTAACATGATTTGAAGATGATGCATTTCATTATCAGAGCTGATTTGTTAACTTCACTAAAGTTAGGCATGTTAAATTTGAACCAGATATCCTAGGTAGAGATCATGTGTAAGTCCAAAGAACAAGACATGGGTCCTTTCTTTCTTTTTTTAAAAAAATGTTTTATTTTTTTATTTTCTTTATTTTTATTTTATTATTATTTTTTAAATTTTTAATCAATTTTTTTTTAGGATACATCGATTACATAAATGTTACACAGAAATTTTAGGGGTACTCATATGCCCCACCTCCCACAACTCCCACAACCTCCCACATATACATCCTTCATCAGTGTGGCACATCACCTGAAATAGATATACACATTTTGGGGCTTTGTCACCAAGCATGGACCACAGTTCAGACTGTAGACCACACTCTCTCCCACAGAGTTCTGCATGATGCATGATGATATAAAATGGCCTATACCCTCCATTGCAATGTCACCCAGGACAATTCTCAAGTCCCCAAAAAAACCCCACATTACAACTGCCCTTCTCTCTCCTGCCCCCAAAGCATCCAGTGGCCACTGGCTCCACATAATTTTGTAGTTTCTTCCATTACGTGAATTATAACAAGTCTATAACATGTCACCAGCAAGTCCACTCCACTCCATAGCTCTTCCCCCAATCCTGAGGAGTCTGGGATGGTGTTGTCCCCTCCACCACGAAGTGAGAGGGGGCTTATATCCTGTGGATACAATGGACGAGATTATCCTGCCTGCAGCTGCAGACTCTCTCCATTCCCCGGAACAGCCATTGTCCATCATAATCTCCCCACTAGGTGTCCTGGGTGAGTCCATTGATTTGTAGAGTAGGAGTTGCAGGTCTACAGAGCCTCAGGACCCAGTTGGAACATGGACAGCCTGTAGTCTCCAGTCTCTGGGAGTACACCTAAAACTCTGGCATCACATACAGGTTTGAATAGAAGAGACAGATGGACCACATGCCATGAAGACATATTTCGGTCAGACTCTGTCACTCTCAGGAGCAAGGATTCCAAATTAGGGCCCACTGGTAAGGCACCAAACTCTGGGGCTATCTGCCCTGATATAGGAACTGGATGTCTCCAAAGCCCCCAGGAGGCCCTCTATTTGGGATGATATCCATATTGGAAGCCTAGGAGGTCCTACTGGGATCTGTATAAGTGTTACCTCTGGGTTGACCTCCCAACTCACTTTGAAGTCTCTTAGCCCTATGAACTCATTTATCTTTACCATTTCCCCCTTTCATTCAAAGTCTTTTTCCAGTCATATTGCCCACTGGCATTTGTTAGTAATCCCTCGTTGCTAGGGAGGCTCATCCCCAGGATTCATGTCCCACGCTGGGGGGAAGGGAATGCATTCATATGCTGAGTTTGGCTTAGACAGAGGCCACATTTGAGCAACAAGGAGGTTCTCAAGAGGCAACTCTTAGGCAACCCATAACACTAGGCTATTTAATATCAAGAGCAAGGACTCATAAGGCTAGTCATCAATAACAAGGGCCCATCAATGGATCATCCTCCTTTGCCAAACACTGCCCCTACACTTGGGGGGTTGTTGCTACTTTCCTGGAGAATATGGCAAAGAACAAGACATGGGTCCTTTCTTTAAGGAGCAGGAATATGTTAAAGAAGCTACAAATATTATAGAAACGTAATAAATGGTGTAAGAAATACAGCAAACATTTTGAATATTTGCTTTGAGAAAAGTATCCCTATTTATTTATTTGTTTATTTAGAAATTTGTGAGCTTGCAAAGCAATCATGCATAGCCTACAGGAATCCCACACATCACGCCATGACTGATACCTTGCATTGCTATGAAACATTTGTGACAAATGTTGAATAGACATCATCAAAATAGTAATACTAATTCATATTTTAGGGATGATAAAACATAAAAGCCTGAAACACTCAGTGTTTAAAGGCTCAGATTATTCAGCCAAAAGCAAAAAAATCAAAACAAAACAAAAACCCCCACAGGATCTAAATGAGATCAGAGCATCAGACACAATATAATACAGTGACTTCACCTTCACAAATGCATGTAATATTACAGGTGGGAAATATTTTAATTAATTATCCTCATTTGATTAATTACCATATGAAAGCACAGGAAGCAAATTATACTTTTGGGGGGGTTGTTTATTATATTTTTATAGAATTAAGATATCAGGCTCCCTAGTCTTGTTCATCATAGATGGAAAAAAAGGCATTCAGACCAGATAATATTTCTAAGTAGACACTACAAAACTAGAAGATCTGACTGTGCTGTGTCTCCCTGGAACAAAAGGAAACAGTAGTTAAGCAAAATGAAATACCCAAATGCATTTCATAAGCTATATCGAGATGTCATTTCCTCTTCTTTTTTTTTTTTTTCTCCAACAGATTTATTTTGTTTGAAAGGAATGGTTTTTGAAAGAAAAAAATAGGAGCCAAGGAGAGTGTGGAATAAAAAATAAATACAAATGTAAGGTGTTTTGCTAATTGTTTTATAATCACAACAAACTAGTACAGAGAATGCCCCATACAAACAACACAATAAAAGTTCAGAGATGGAGGTGTTCCCTTAGCAAGTCTAAAGATTTCAGTCTCTGGTATTTGGAATTTAGGCTGCAGTCCTTCTTTTTGGATGGATCACTGGGTTGGTGTCACAGTCCATGCTTTAACCAGATCTGAACATTAGGTGGCCTCTTGGCCCAGAAAGAAGTAGATGGTTTCACGTGTCACATAACTACCGAAGTTCCTCCCCACAATGCAGTGCCAGGTGGGGTTGTACATCTTGTCAGACTCCTTCTTGGTATGGGCCACAATGTCCTTCTCTGTGTTATAGTTCTCCAAGGCCTGACGCAGGTCTCCTGGTGGAGAAGCTACTGGGCTTAGGCCTGGCGAGAGCTGCCATTGCTACTGAAGCCGTGGCGTATCTCATTTCTACTTCGTATTAACTCTAGGAATATTTTCCTTTTCTTGTACTCTCAAATGGATCCTACAAAAATAATGACCTACACCCATCACTTTTTGCAGTACATAAACTTATCCTGCTATATCTGCTAAGGTCTAACTAATTAAATTTATTAGGATAATTCTGAGAATGGGGTTAATGTTTTCATCTACTAATCTATGAAACTTTTGGTTGTTAGATTAAGGAACAAATTCTTGGTGCTCTGACATGGAAAATCCAAGATTTACGATATCAATTAATCTATGGATATATACAATGAAGAGAAATATAGGTACTTTTGTTTACTTATTTTACAACCATTGAGAATATCTTCAAGATAATATTCAGGGTGCCCTTTCAAAAATTTAACATTGGTTCTGTGCTAAATTTTTTTCAATTATTCCCAAATAAACAACTGGCTGGAATTGAATAAGGGAGACACTGGGGAGTGGCTGTTTTTACTAAAATTTTTGGAGGATGATCTTTTCTTCTAAAGGAAATCTCTTCACGGAATTATTGGATGCACCAAAGGACTGGGAGTGACATCATCA
The DNA here is from genome assembly GCA_004027955.1 of Chaetophractus vellerosus. NCBI lineage: Eukaryota > Metazoa > Chordata > Mammalia > Cingulata > Chlamyphoridae > Chaetophractus > Chaetophractus vellerosus. The sequence goes on from PVKH010026974.1 coordinate 9,717, forward strand.
TTAACAGCTTTTGGAACTGAGGATTTATTAACTCTTCTGAGATCATGGAGTGCTTTGGAAACCCTGTTATCAGCTTTGATAAACAAGAAAGGGCACAGAATTGGGTAACAGAATGAGAGAAGAACACCAAGGCCCTGTAGATTAATATGTGATTTGCAACAGCTATGTGGACAATAAGGAAAGAATTAATCAAATAAGAGAAAACAAAACATGTCACTAAGCAAAGGATAGTTTGTGTGGCTCTTGTTTCTGGAGAAGTTTTCTGGATATGCTTGCTCTTATGCATTTCCTGTAATTTCTTCTGGTGCTTACACAAGAGAATAACTATGTAGACACTGGTGAATATCATGAAGAATAGAAAAAATATATCCTGAGTAACTATACTCCCTAAAAAAGTAACATTTATGTCTAATGTGGAACAATATTTCATAGAAAATTGATGCCTACTGAAGTGTAATTTTTTGTTGCTGTAGTCTCAGTAATGACATGAATATGTATTAACATGTTGAGGACCCAGAAGAAGGAAGAGGAAGGATGAATGCAATTGGTCACCCTGTATTTGAGCCATAACCATCTGCCATTGTACGGACTGATGATAATGGCTTGGATTATGCTCAAAAGACAGGTTTTACAAATGGAATGCCCCCGGTTGACACTGTAAATGTACAATACTGCCTTACACCCAACATCATTCAGAATATCTTTAATTCCAAATGAAAACATAATTTCTGGGATTCCCCTAGAGGTTATAGTAACCAAGTTAGCAAAGGTTAATTGTGTGAGAATCTTATCTGTGGAAATCCTCTGAGAAGATTTGGCAAAAGTGATGTAGTTGGTCACTATGAGTATCAAGGAGTTCCCTAGAATCCCAATGCCAGTTTGAGAAAGGAAGAAAATTCCGAAGATCATATCTTTTGAAAACATTTCTGGTGACTTTATTAGCACCAAAACAAAACAAACAAACAAAACAACTAAGAAACCCATATGCATAAAATTATACAGGAAAATTGTCACAATCTATTGAAGCATAGAGACAATGACAACAACCACAATGCAATCTATGATTGACAGTTTTACAAAATGGAGATGAATTTTCAAGTATTTTGAAATAGTGTGCAGCAAACATAGGCATTTTTTTTATTCCCATAGTGTTGTGATTACTATTAGATATATTTACTAAAGTTTAGTAAATTGCACAGTGCTGTTAATTTACTTATAGAAACCAGGCTTCACTGAAAGAAAAAATTATACTCAGTGGTTACATATAATACTTTTAAGAGACTTTGATTGAAATGGTATAATAGTGGTTTTATAAAAGTGATACCTTTTTATTGTAGGAAATGTGGGGAAAGGACTACAAAGAAAAAAGTTAAAAATTACTTTTAAGCTAATCTTATACAATAAGCCTAAGAAAATGCCATGTTGGGACTTCGGGAAGATGGAAGATTAGATAGTTGTAGGTTTCATGTCTATCCCAGATGAACAACAGTGGAGATGCAGAAACTGACTAGAACAATTGTTGTTGGGCCTGGGATACCAGCAAGTATGGTGCAATACCCAGGAAAGAGCAGGATGAAGAAACAGAGAAACTCTAGGGGAGATCTGGGAGTAACTAAGACTCCTGAAGTTGCTGGCACCCATCCCCCACTCCTGGGGCAAACAGCGTCAAGTGGCTGCAGACTGAGAGAGCTCTTTAAGTCCACTTCCCCATGAACAGGGAGAGGGATGGACATGGCCCCCTACTGATTCAGCTTTTGGTCAGTGAATTTTGACTGCCAAGGCCTGCTGTTTCAACCCATCCTGACCAGACATGAGCATGCCATTGTTTTGACCAACATCAGGGGATCCAGCAGACAGTAAAAAATACCCTGCCTTCTGAGGGCTGTGAGGACTGCCATCTGATGGGAAGTCCAGGAAAGTGCATCTTCAAGAAGACCTTAAAAAAGCTGTTGGGCGAAAAGCACCAGCTGCTGGGTAGGGCAGGAAATCTCTACCTTGGGACGTGAAATTAAAGGCTTTTTGGTGGCTCTTTGGACCCTCTCCACAAGGCCATTTAGAGTGGGTGTACACCCCCTTCATGCGTTCCTGGCCCTGTTTGGTGGGGTAATACTAAGTGTCAAAGAAGAGCATTAACACAAAGCCAATCATCTCAAAATCTTAGATAAGTGAGAGAACCTGACACTCAGAATAAATTCTTAAGGATAATCAGTGCCCAGCAAACAGCCAAAATTTAGAAGCCATAAAAGAAATAGGGGAAGATATGCCGAGTTAAAGAAGAAAATATAAAATGTTGGAGGAGATACAGAATTTGGAACAGCAAATCAAAGATGTTCAAACAAATCTGCTAAATCAATTCAAGGAGAGAGTTTAAAAGATAAAGGATATTAAGAATACACTAGGTGAGCATAAAGAAGAATTTGAAAGCATGCAAAGAAAAATAACAGGTCTTATGACAATACAAGTCACAAGAGATGAAATTTAAAATAAACTAAAGGCATACAATAACGGATTTGAGGAGGCAGAAGTAGGGTCAGTGAGCTAGAACACAGGGCATCCAAAATCAAACATACAGACAAACAGAGAGAAAAGAATGGAAATAATTGAGCACTTTTTAGAGAACTGAATGACAGCCTGAAGTGCACAAACCTTCACATCTGGGTGTTCTAGAAGGAGAAGAGAAAGGAAAACGGGAAACAGAATATGTAAGTAAATAATGGACCGAAATTTACCAACACTTATGAGTAAATGTATGTCCAAGAAGCACAACATACTCCAAAGAGAATAAATCCTAAAGTCCTACTCCAAGACACACACATCAGAATATCAAATGCCAAAGATAGAGAATTCTGAAGTCAGCAAAAGAAAAGTGATTCATCACATGCAAAGAATGCCCAATAAGAGTAAATGTAGATTTCTCATCAGAAACTGTGGAGGCAAGAAGGCAGTTGTGTGATATATTTAAGACACTGAGAGAGAAAAACTGCCAGCTAAGATTTCTTTCCAGCAAAACTGTCCTTCAAATATGAGGAAGAGTTTAAGATATTCACAGGTAATCAAAAGCTGTGAAAAGTGTGTTTAAAAGAAAGTTACCCTACAAAAAATACTTAAGGGAATCAGTCCTGCTGCCTGACAGGAAAAGACAGGAGAGAGAGGCTTGGGAGAAGTGTAAAATTAAGATTATCAGTAAGGGTAACTGTGATGGCTAGGCTAATGTGTCAACTCGGCCAGGTAATTGTGCCCAGCTGTTGGGTCCAGCAAGCCTGGGGCTAATTGCATCTGCATCAATCAGCAAGATTGGATGAAGAATGGATGACGCTGTTATCCATTCAGTTGACTGCTTATAAAAGGGAACTGATTTCAACATTCGGAGAGAATTTCCCAGCTCAT
>PVKH010026975.1:0-13101 GCA_004027955.1 Chaetophractus vellerosus
CTTAGCCTAAATATCACTTTGAGGACGTTTTCTTTTTATTTTCAAGGGATCAGAATAGGATCCCTTCTGTATACTCATAGCTCCTAGTATCTTTAAAGTTCTTAATCCAATGGGAGTTAATAATACATTTTTGTCAATTGTTCACTATCTTTTTCGCTAGAATGCAAGATAATATTGGCTGTGATAACTTCTGTCTTGGTTCACCACCCTACCTCCATGTTTAGTATAGTGATGACATGTTGTTGGCAATTGGTATATGTTGATTGATTTAGTGAATGAATGGACAGGTAAATGCATGGATATATATTGAATTCAGGACCTGAACAATGGGGAGGGGAAATGGGTATAGAATAGGAAATAAAGAAGAAGAGAAAAGAAGGGAAAGGAGATCAGAGATATGAAAGGTGGAAGAGATGATGGGAGGTAACGGTGAAAGGAGATGTTCAACATTTGGAAACTCTATTAGGATTCTCTGGGGAAACAGAAACAACAGGAGATGTCTATAAATATTATGAGATATTACAAAATTGTCTCATGAGACTATGGGAATGCACGAGTCCAAATTCTGTACAGCAGGCTGCAAATTGGGAATGCTGATGAAGGCTTCTGATGAATTTTCCAGGAGGAGCTGGCCTACTCCTTTAAAGGCCTTCAATTGGTTGAATAAGACATCTCTTATTGCTGAAGTCAATCTCCTCAGTTGATTGTAGGATATAATCAGCCATCTATGCAATCACTTACTAATGATTTAAGTCCATGAAATGTCCTTACCATAGCAATTAGGCCAGTGCTTACTTGACCAAACAATTGGGCACCCCTACCTGGCCAAGTTGGCCATATGAGCCTAACCATCATAGTTCACCCCTTGTCGACTTGGCAGCCATACACATTATCTTAAACCATACTTAACTTCTAAATAGAAAAAAATTAAAGATGTATTTTTTTGCCTAACAATACTCAGCTGCCCTGTGTACAGTCTGAAATGCACTAAATCTCTCCAGAATAGGGTGTAAGCCCTTGGATAATATTCTCTCTTAAACTTGTTATCTATAACTTAAATAATATGACATGAAACTAATATAACTTATGTCATATGATAAAGGTATAAGATAGGGAAGAAAACAGGTATTTTCACTATGTGCATATATAAACATACTCAAAACAAGGAAGAAATATTCATAAGCATCACAGTTTATAAAAGGAGGTGTGGAGCTTGTTGAGAAAGGAGTGATCATTGTTTTCCCTTTTAACCCTAGCTTAGCCAAGTCTTAGTTCCTTGGCATCTGTAGTATTTGGGGGGGGGGGAGTCACATATTCTTCTTTATGACCCTGACACTATATTCATCACCCCTTCTTTGTAGGGCCCTTTATAAATTAACCCATCTTCACTCTTAACTAAAATTACAAGGGCCTAAGAATACCCAATATTTTATATAGTGGGAAAGATGGTAGACTTACCAGATGTAAAACAAACATGAAAATCTTATAAAATTTAAAATGCCTTGGATTGGGACAAGAAAACTGGGTAATAGTTTCATCACGGGGGGCAAATCCAGGTTTTCTGGGTTCCTTCAGGCAAAAACATGTTGTGAGGCTCTCTCTAAGAATGCTAGTTCAAAATTACAAATACAAAATTAAATATAGGCATTGAAATTAAATACAGTCAGTGAAATTAAGGGCCCCTGAAATTTAATTTTGCCTTTGCTTAGCCTTGTTATTTACTGAATGTACTCTTTTGGGAAATCACATTAACTTCTTTGAACTCAGTTTCCTTTTCCATAAAATAGGACAAACCATAATTCCCAGTATAGGAAAATTGCTTTGTAAACTGGAAGTGCTATAGAATTAGTCATTGCTGCTATCAAAATATTTATTAATTAATTTGTTTTATCTCTACAACCACAGTTAAAAATTTTTAAGTGGAAGAAAAAGGTTAAGTACCCTCTTTGTGTTTCTCTCAAGTAACTGAGACTTGCTGACCAATACTTAATGCTCTTTTAACTGACCCTCATTAATTCATGGTGCTCATGCTCATTAAGCATTGACCATTTATTAAGCTGTGCTGAGTCAGGTGGTCCTAGGCCAGACGACTGGCTCAGACTAAAAATACCCAACTTTTTTCTGTATCATTCAGTTAAAGTTTTTTTCTTGATTCTAATTCCTACTTGTCAGTCAAATTCTAATTTTTGTCTTAAAGGAGCAGAATTATTTGATAACTCCCTTTTCCTTACTGCTGCTGGTTCTTGTCAGTCTGTCAAAAAGCCAAAGAAGAACCATTTTTTAATGAAAGTAAAAAAGTTGCATTGCAATTTGTAGAAATTTTAGTATGTTATATAATATCTGCCCTCGTAATTTGATAGTTATATTCTTATACACTCTAGTAGCATTCTCTGGGGACTGCAATTCCTAGAAACAAATTATTATATTTTCACTTATTTCTTAAATGTTCGGTTTCCTGCACAGAATGTAATTAGAAGAGCCCTTTCCCATGATGTAAACTTAAGGACAGATGTACAAGATGAAGCATAGTTTATATAATATAGACTTCAAACACATTTAGAGAATTTATGGGGAGCCCAGTACTGTTGGTCCTGATGAAAGCACAAAAATCTCTCTATATGGGTATGTATGTATAGAGGTAGGGGGTGGCCACAGCAAAGACAGGGGAGGGAGGTGCGTGGTCCTCAGAATTTGTCTAATTAGAGTCCCATCATCCTTCATGTGTTAACAGCCCAATTCCAGTCCCAATGAGTGAGGCCACTAGGTTAGAGACATGGTAGCAGACTGATAGGGGAAACAGTGAAAAAAAATTAGCAAAAAGACAGTGTTGAGGAAAAGGGACCTTGGGCAAGTTGCCTGTCTCCTCAGAGCCTTATTTTTCTCACGTGTTAAAGATGTCTAACCATTATTACCTTTTAGAATTGTGAGAATTAAATGAATACAGGTAAAATGCTTGGAACTTCTATGTGCTCAATAAATATTTGTTCCTCACACAAAGGGGTTTTGGATGGAGGACATACATATCCAGGGCTTGACTCGTCATCAAGACGACCTGTAGGATGCGCTTAGTAAAGAGTCATGATAAAGACCTGAGTGCACGGGCTGTGGTTTGAGACTTCATGCCTTAACTCCACGGAGAAGAGGGTAGAACAAAGGGTAGGGAGGGAAGGAAGGAAGGAAGGAAGGAAGGAAGGAAGGAAACGAGGAACAATGTGATAGAAGAGAATAAGGATTATTTTTTCTTAAGATTATTTCCTTTGAAAGCCTCAGGTATGCTTATTTTTCTTATTCCCTCAAGACTCATGATCTCGGTAAGGTGGTTATTAATAAACTCTGAGCACCCTGAGAGATGCCACCTTCCTTAATTGCATGTTAAAGCAGGTGCTTGAAGTGTTCAATAAAGTACTTAATCTCCTAACAGTAGTAAAACAGCTGTTTCTTCAAGGAGCAGAATCAGGACTCGATACAGTCATATTTTTATTTTAGTAAAAGCCAATATAAAAATAGTAGTGTGTTGACTTTAATGAACCACGAACACTGAGATAGGTGTTGACAGTATTTTAACGAAAGACCCAGAGAATTAGAGGTTCTCATTGAAGTTCATATGGCTAATAAATGACAGAACTGGGATTCAACACTGGTTTGGCCCCATACAAACCATTTCATACAACTGTTTTTCGATATACTAAGTAATTTTTAAGGCATGTGACAAAATTATTTTTGCCTTCTGGCTAGTCTCATCTGCCACCAGCAAGGATGAGCATTTCTTCATATGCTTATAGACATTATAGGCCTCTGAACTATACCCTGAGGTATATTTATAACCTGGTTTCTCCATGCCATAATTCAGCCCTTTATGAGCTTCTATTTTGCTTAATTGCTTTGTTTCCATCCTGTTATGGTCAGCAAATAGGAAAATTCAATAGACTTTTAACTTTTATTCTTGATAAATAATTGATAGGTTTGGTTGTCATGAGCATAAATGGGATATCCCAGGTATTTGCATTTAAGATTGCAAATTTTCAAAAGTTGAAATACTTCCACTGAAACTTCTGTTAAACCATTTTACAGAAGTCAGTCAAAAATCTAGAATGTAGCATGAAATGCTGATTTGGAGTATTGTGTTTTTTGTGAAATGCAACGTGAAGGTTTGATAACAGGCCAAGTATATTTTACTCTGTTATTCAGTTCAAGAAAATTTGATCCCACTTTTTCATAATATGGTACACAAGAAGGCTGCCAGATGGTAAAACTTACTTCTTATTTATCATCCATGCCTTAGGGAAGTTAAATGATGAGTCTTAGGGAGAAAATGAAAACACTCGTGTACAATTTTATTTGAAACAATGTGAAACTTCAAAAATATAGTGTGTAATATATCATCTTATTTGATTTCAAACATCTTCTCAAAACAAAAAGATGAGTACTTTTGCACATTTTTATTTTTTAGACAAAGTATAATCTCATTTTATACATTTTTCCTAAAATGCTCATTATATCAGACATGTAAAATTGACACTGTATCCTTTATCTAATGGTTTTTCATCAACTACATGGTAAATCCTTTATATATTTGCTTTCAATTCTCTCTCCTTGGTACAATATGATATATATGCATTAAAGAATAATGATTTTGAAACAGTGCAGAAAACTATTGTCTTGATCATTAAGTCAGTGTGGTAAGACAGGATAAAAATAAGTTGTTGCATTTTCTGAGATGTTCTTTCCTTCTTGCCCTACATAGATATTCTCATGAACTAAATATTCATTATGAATTTTCTTAATTGTTTCACATACATCTATAGATCCTTTCTGACGTATATACCAGTGGTTTCCTTTGAGATTTAAACTAGACCTGAGTATTCATGACACTTGATATCTCTTCACAAAGATGAAATTCAAATGGACATTGTTACTTTAATGTAGCTATAGAATTAATCTCACACACGTTTTCAAATGGCAGATATTTAAGATTAGAAAAGACATGGCAAATTGAAAAGCTTGAAGAATTGCCTGGAAATGCTTTCCCCCTCTTTTTTTCCTTAATTATCTTTGATTTTCCTTCTCCTATCACATCATAAACCAACATCTCACAGAGTGAGGGGAAATAAATAGAAAGGACTTGCTCCTGTGTAGGAGTGACTTGCTGTTAGGGATATGTTGTAAAATGGGAAATCACGTAACACAGCTTTTACTTTATAGTAACTCCAGTGTTCAGTATGTTATGTGTATAAAAGGAAGCATGTGTCGATGATAAATAGAAAGCTATAATGTTACAAACAGGGTTGGAGAAAACTTTTCTTAATCATTGGATTAAGGAATGATCTAGGAATACTCAACTAAACTCAGTGGATTTGAGTTAGCAATCAGGAGACTGTATTCCAATATTGACTCACTCCTTCTTCCCCCCTATTTCTCTCTCATATCTTGTCATGTTCCCATCTGTTGGGGGAAAAATAAGTGCATAACTTTACCTTTTTTCTCTTTCTATAAAACAAAATAGTAATTTAGTAAAATTTTGAAATATAGATATGGGATAAAATTTTAAGACCCAAAATTATTTCTCTAATTTGGGTTTCAGACATGCTTAATACAGTAGCATTATGCTGAAATTATATACTCAATCAATCCAGGAACTATGATTGTCTATGATACTGTGTCTTGTGTGCATGTACATGTGTTAAGGTTTGTGGAGAGAGGCTACTCTTAAGTTACAGACAAACTGTACACAACAGCAGAAAAAGTGTTGAAATTTAATTGACATATAAATAAGTTATGAGTGGTTAAAGTATCCAGGTGCTGTGCTGGTGTGTGTCTGTGTGTGTCTTTTGTTTACATTTTTGTTGTTTTCTTGTTTTCAAGATTTGTGAAGGAAGAGTTTGATGACAAGGAGTAATAGGCTGACTACACTGATGTCAAGTGTATGTTCTATGTCATTAAATTGATTTAGGATCAGGAACTCTAAGGAGATTATTTATCTCCTACAGCTTTGCATTGTTATCTTGGTGCTTCAATTATATTTATATTTGACTTCAGTGATTAAGTGTTTTGTGATAAGTGACTAAAATATTTTTTAAGAAGTCAAAACTTAATCATTTAATGATGTATTTCTCTCATGTTAAGCCAGTGTTTTTTCAATCTAGGATTTTGTTTTTAATGACTTTATCTGATTAAATATTTCTGTTCAAATGATACATTAATTTAAATGAGTTTTAAATTCACTGGGGTCGATTTTGAGTTCCGATTTGTAAATAGAACTAGAAGAGTCATCTCTGTGCATAATTAAAAATTAATGAGAAATACTACTACTTGTGTAGATTCATATTAAAATAAGGAGATATTTTGAGATTATCTGTGATTGATGGATTACAATAGAAAATTGGCTATTATAATTTATTATAGCTTTTATAATAGGAATTAACAAATATATCATAAATATGCTAATCACCTTTTTACAATTCTGTAGCTATTGAAAAATATAATTAGTCTTGAAAATATTTTACCTTTAGAGAGCTTAGACATAAATCAAAAGTAGAGACTTTCTTACCTGCCTCTTAGTAAAGTATGCAATTTTTTTTTAAAGAAGCCAATATGTTTTTTCTCATTATAATTACTTGCTCTCCTTGAAGTGAAGTAAGCTTGCTTATGCTTTTGTATCTTTATTATATTATATAATAATATGCATTATAAAATATTTAAAAAGTGTTTAGAATAAAATAAGAAATTGTTTAACTTTCTATATCCTAACTCAGAGGTAAGAAATGTAAACTGTTTATCATCTATATTTCTAGTACTTTTTCTATCAATTATATAATAGAAGGAAATATTTTTGAAAAATTAAATTTTATCACACAAAACATTGTATTGCAGCTCTGCTTTTTATATGTGTGGGTGATTTTACTTGCAAGACATATTGTCCTACCTCATTATTTCTAATGCCTGTTTAATATTATATGCATGAACCATCATTTACTAAACAAGTCTTCTGTAAATGGACTTTAGGTTGTTTCCAAATTTTTGCTATTACTAATTCATAAATAATATGAGATTTCTATAGGATGAATTTGTTTTAAATGGAATTGTTTGGAGGAATAGTATTTTATCAGAAGCAACTGACAGAAATCCTAATAAAATTAGCTGAGGAGACCATACAAAGAAAAAGTACAGTCTAGGGTAATGTAAGAAAAATTTCCAAGAAATACCAGTTTAAAGCATGGCAGTTTAAATGTCTCCAAATCTCTGATCATCACTCCTTTGTGTGAGGTTTAGTCTCAGATAGGATGTCTTCATGTATTAGAAAAAACAGCCACCAGTTAATTTAAGTTGATGTGGTCCTTATATTTATCAACCTCAAGGATAAATTCTTTCTCCTAGGAACTCTGTGAAAATTTCTCAGTTGGATTGCACTCAATTTTTTTGTGTGCCCAACTCCTGAAATACTAAAAATGAAAGTAGGGGTGGAGGATCTGTAGTACTATAAATTCAGTACTGTTACTGGCAGTCTCCTCCAGAACTATAGAGAATGGTTATTTTTCAAAGGAAAGGGACAGAAACAGTAGATGCAAAGAGTAGTCACATTTCACATTGGGTCGATGTAGCCAAATGGCACTTCTGAAGCAATTTATACTGCAGCCAAAGTATATGAAATAGTTCCCCTGAATCATCACTGTCCTAGTTTGCCAGACAGCTGTGACAAATACAACAGACTGATTTTGGCTTAACAACTGGAATTTATTAGCTTATGGTGTTGAGGCTAGAAGTCCAAAATCAAAATATCAGCAAAGTTTTTTCTTGTGGGCCTGCCAGCAGTCCTTGGGGGTTCCTTGGCCTGTATCTCTGCCTTCTATCACATGGTGATGTCCTCTCCTTTCTGGGTCTGCTCTTCTGGTTTCCCTTGACTGCTGGCTTCTTCCTGTGTGGCCTTCTCCAACTTCTGGTTTCCCATTTCTTCTCTTTATAAGGCCTCCAGTAATATGGATTAAGACCCACCCTCATTCAGTGGGCCACACCTCAACTAAAAATAACATCTAAAAAAGTTCCTATTTATAATGGGTTCATATCCAAAGGAATACAGATAAAGGGTTGGAACATATCTAAATTAGGGTACAAAATTCATTCCACTACAGTTACCTACACCATTGTCTAATCGATTTTTTTAGTTTGGAGAGTAAAAAAAGTCTCATATTTATTTTATTTTGTATTTCCCTTAATATTAATGAGTTTGGGTATTGTTTCCATAATTTTATTCATCATTTGTATTTTTTCTGTGAATTGTCTTTATTTTGAATTGAATAATTAAAATTTTTAATTAGTTTTTTATTTTTAAAGAAGCTTTAGGTTACATAAATGTTACATTAAAAATGTAAGGGACTCCTATATGCCCTCCACTTTCCCCTTCCCACACTTTCCCACATTAACAACATCCTTCATTTGTGTGGTACATTTGTTACAATTGATGAACCCATATTGAAGCCTTGTTACTAACCATGGACTACAGTTAACATTATAGTTTCCACTCTGTCCCACACAATTTTGTAGGTTATGACTAAATATACAATGGCCTGTATCCATCACTGCAGTGTCATGCAGGACAACTTCAGTGTCCCAAAAATGCCCCCATATTACACATATTCTTCCCTCTCCCATTACTCAGAACCTCTCATGGCCACTGCCTTTAATTCATTGATAAAATTTCTTCCATTGCTAGAATAATAAGTCTATAGTAGAATAATAACAAGTCTACTTTAGTCCATTGTTCATTCCCCAATCTTGAGGATTTTGTGATGTTGATGCCCACTTTGCTTCTAATTTTGAGGGAACTTAGAACTCATGGGGGTAGATAGATGTAACTATCTTGCTTGCTGTTGCAGACACTCTCTGTTCCTTGGGATGGGCGTTGTCCACCATCATCTCCTTGTTAGTTGTCCTGTGTGAGTCCAATAAACTGGAGAGTAGATGTTGTGAGTGCTGAAATTCAGGGCTTAACTGGCACGTGGATGGACCAAAGATTTAAGTCTTTGGGACATATACTTATCAAGTGTAATAATTTATCTTCCTTATATTAACTAGAAGGAAATAGGTGACAGATTGATTTATGTATCCCAGGAAAAAATGTTCTTAATCTTAATCCCATTCCTGTGTGTGTGAACCCATTGTAAATAGGACCTTTTAAAGATGTTAATTTTGGTTAAAGAGTGGCCAAGTGAATGAGGGTGGATTATAATCCTTTTATTGGAGGCCTTATAGACAGCCTTGAGGACTAGCCAGAAGCCAGAAATCAGAACCTGCAAAAGAAGAGATAGGCTATTTATTTATTTATTTATTTATTTTAGCAAATTCCTATGTAATTCTTTCAGGGCACTCACTGGATGGGGTTCAGCAGTGCTTACCCAGACTTCACAGGTCTGGGCTGAGTTTGCAAAGCATTCCAGGAGCAGGAAGCCTGAGGAAGAGGAATTGGGGAGTGGGGTGGGAGGGGAAGGGTGTGGAGTGGCTGGTCCTGACCCACTCTGCTCGCCTGCTGACTTCTGATGTGACACAGGTTGGGGCACCAATGGCCTAGGGATGCAAGCTAGGGTTTAAGAATGTGAAATTTTTTTGTCCATTACCTCAGAGGCCTGCGTCCATTCCTGTAAACCCAGAATGGCAGAGCTAGATGGCACCTATGAGACCATCCGGGCAAATTGGTCTATTCCAGAGGCGGACACTGGGGTTCAGGGATGAGTGTCTTCCTAGGTCATACTCAGTGCACAAGGCCAGGACTTTCTCTGCTTCTCCTTGGAGTGGTGATCTCTTAGGTGGTTCTTACTTGAGAGTGCATTTGAGTCTGTTAAAACACAGGTTGCCGGGCCCTCTGCAGACACTGGAAATTAGTAGGTGAATCTGCAATTCTAACAAGCCCTCAGGGGAAGCCAATTATGCTGGTCTCCGGAACACACTTTGGGCAGGACTGGTACAGGCCATTCTGGGGAGGTACAGAAGAGGGGGCAGGGCAGGGGGAGGGAAGACCACTTGGAGAGAAGCCTGGTGGCTTGGAGGAGCAAGAATTCTACCAATGCTGGCAGGAAGTGAATCTTCTAGTCTCTGAAACTGTGAGCCAATAAATTCCTATGGTTTTGTGTGGTATTTGTCAAAGCAACTGGGAAACTAAGACAAAATATTATATATCCTGAATAGTAATTCACTGTTACATTGGTAGCACATATTTCCTCCTGTGTATACTTTAGCTTTCAGCTTTTGTATGATGTTCTTCATTACCCAGTATTCTTTATGGCTTCTGATTATTGCATATTCCTCAAGAATGCCTGTCTAGTGCCAAATTATCAAAATAGTCTCCAGAATTTTCTTCTAACATTTTTGAGTTTTTTTTAAAAATAGAATTGTTTTTTCAAATTTGTATCCTTAATAACATTTAAAAATAGAACAATTTTAACGTATTGTAGTACATGTTTCAAAACAGAAATAGGCAAAAAATGCTTTGGCTGGTACTGGAGAGGGAAGTTCCGGTTTACTGTAGGAAGGATTTTATGGCTGTTACTTCCTAATCATATTATCAGTAAAAAAAATGTCTGTTTCATCAGTGTCACTTGGGTTATCCGTTCTTTCCATCTTTCTGCTCCACCTTCCTTAGCATGTTTGCCTTTATTTACCTGAGTTGCAAGATGGTTGCCTCAGTGCCAGGCATTGGATCTTCACGTGATTGCATCCAAAGCATGAAGAGAGAAAAATGCAAATGGTGGAGAGGACTTCTTTATTTATGGTTCTCCTTTTTATCAGACAGCCACATCTCTCCCAGAATACTTCCTTATATATCTTTGGCCAGAATTGGGTCTTATAGCCCTAATCCCCATCCCCAATCCCAGACATAGATGAGTGAGATTACTAAAATCAATGTAAATCAGTCACTTTTCATCTCCTAGACCCAGGAACATTGCCACTTGAACAGATTTGTTAGCAAGAAAAATGTGAGGGGATGGCTGATGCATGGGTCCACCAGACCATGTAGAATGCTTTAAAATTTACAGAAGTTTCTCATATATTGATTTGTTAGGTTTCTTCTACAGACATATAAGGACAGTTTTCTCCTAGTTTTATTGATCAGGAAACTGAGAACTAAACATTTACAAGGTTTTCCTAATATCATAAAACTGATTTTGTATCTTTTGATTCTTAGTTCAAGACTTTTTCTGCTGTAGCACAATGCCTATCATTCAAACAAACAAACAAACAAACAAACAAACAAACAAACAAACAAACGTGTCTTTAAAATAAGAAGGGTGTAAGAATAGTTTTAGATACATGGGTTAAAAGTCATCACCAAAATTCCCATTTCTTTTCTCTCAGGGATTGAAATTGTCTTGTTTATAACTAACCACTATAGAGTGGGCTCAAGGCAGAAAGGACTGGCAGTCACATAACAAGGTAGATAAGTTATTGCTCACAGAGAGAACCTGCAAATATTAACATAGATGGAAGATACCATTTTTCAATAATATGTTTATGGTCAAATGTGAATTGGGTGATGTCATGTATGGTTTCCATTTCTGTAAGATTGAGATACAAGGCAGAGGTCTCTTGTACATAGTATCATTTAGTTGAAAAAGAGGTATGCTCTGTTTTGATCCTTATTATGCTAAACAAGTATTTTTTATTTAAGTCATCTTTGTACAGTAAGCCTACATGATTTTCAGAGATTTCAATATATAATTCTTTCATGTATCATAGTCTGTTCTTAAATATCAATAAAATGATGAATAGGAAAATTCTTTTCCTGTTACTTGTTTAGATGATACAGATAAGAGAATTTTGTTTGCAATGTAGTTTAGATTGCTTAATTCCTTTCAAATAGAAATGAAGAAATTAGCTACTTTGGTGAAGATTTTCCAGATTTAGTAAGGCATCATTTGAAACCAATTATTAAAAAATAAAACAATGAAATTAAGCTCCTCCCCCATTATAGAGCTATCTATCTTTTTAGATCTCTCTCTGCCAGTATGTGTTTTTAGGTTTTAATTCATTTTGTGATAATAAGAATGAGTATCTGTTTATATGAAAAGTGGAATGACTTTTGAAATGCCTATAATAAATTCAGAAAAAATTCATTTGAATGGATTAAAAAAATATATGGTTTAACAAATTGGAGAGACCACCTAAGGTAATACAAGGAGTTTATCAAACATTTCACTTGAGCATACTTTCAACTGTAAATCATATGTTTTAGTATAAATATCAGATACTTATTAAAACATACATAGATGTATTGTTAATATTTTATAAAATATTCATACAATACTATAGGAATATTGTATGTGTATGCCTTCAGCAAAGTGCCTCTTCAGACCTCTTTTTTATTTTCACCAGTAAAATGATGAGTGAGCATGGAGTAGATGGGGTCACAAACTCAAATGCCCATGGGGGGCCATAATGAATAGGGAGTAACAGAGACTCTTTGCAACTGGACAGTGCATGCCCAGACTAGGTATTCCCATTCGCTTTTCCCCCCCTAAACATTCTCACCCAAATAAAACATTTGGGAGCTGAATTTAGCTAGTGGGCCTCCAATTTGGAACAAATTAAGAGAATAACTAGTATCACTTCCAGCTTTTTCATGAAAGGATTATTAGCTTTTTCATACCAAGTAAGAGAATCATTTCTTTTTTCTAAACTTTTACTTACTTAATTCTCATCACCCTTCAAATTTGACAGTGTAATTGATCCAATATTCTTATTTCTATTTGAAAGTTATCAGTTATTATTATTATTATTATTATTTTGTTACATATCCACCCCTTTCTGTTTGTTCTTGCTGTGTTCATTTTTGCGTTCTTCTATGTCTGCTTTGTCTCCCCCGTTGCGGCGACACGCCGAGTCAGCGTACCGCGCAGGCGGCTTGCCCCACTCACGGGCGGCTCTGCTTTGCTCGTGGGCGGCTCTGCTCTGTTCGCGGGCGACTTGCCCTGCCCATGGCGGCTTTGCCCTGCCCATGGCGGCTTTTTGCCCTGCCCACGGCGGCTCCGCCCCTTCCACGGCGGCTTGCCCTCTCAAGACAGTCTGCCTGCTCGGAGAGGCCCTGGGAACCGAACCCGGGGCCTCCCATGTGGT
>PVKH010026976.1:0-13103 GCA_004027955.1 Chaetophractus vellerosus
ATATAGGCTTTATTACAATCTCTGTATTTACTTTGACTTACAACAAATGTGAAACAGAACTCTCTAAGTAAACTGAAAAGACTATGTTGATTAATTTTCAAAGCTATGTAAAATACATGCTTTATTCAACTATATGTACTTATATTGACTTACAATTATTGTTAAAACACAGAATTCAGTTAGTGAACTGTGAAAACATTGTTGATTATTTTTGAACACTATGCAAAATATATGCTTTTGCATAATACTGAGTGTTATGTACTATTTACTTACAATCAATGTTAAAAACTATATGCACATAGTGATTTGGGAAAAAATGGAATTTTAATTTTGTCAACTATAAAAAACAAATACTTTACAGAGTTCTATGTACTTATATTGACTTACAGTCAATTTTTAAGCAGAAAAATAAAGAACTGTGTAAACACTATGATACTTTGAAAACTATGTAAAATACATGATTTATTGAGTACTATGTACTTATATTGACTTATAATCAATGTTAAAACACAGAACTCACTTGGTGAGCTGTGAACACACTAAGATGATAACTTTTGAAAACTATGTAAAATATTTGTTTTACTGTGTCCAGGTACTTATAATGACTTACAATCAATAATATAAAACAAAAATCACTTCGTGAACTCTGAAAACGTTCTATTGATTAGTGTTGAAAACTATGTAATGTACATGATTTATTCACCTCTATGTACTTACAATCAACTTACAATTGATGCCAAAACACAGACTCAGTGAATAATGAAAACAAAATTTTGATTAGTTTTGAAAACTATGTAAAATAAATGCCTTATGGAATGCTACATACTTATACTTACTTAAAATCAATGTTATAACACAGAATTCCCATAAGGTTCAGAGAAAACACATTTGATATATTTTGAAAGCTATATAATACACATGTTTTATTGAATGCTACATACATCTATTGACTTATATTCAATGTTTAAACAGAGAACTAATTTTGGGAACTTTGAAAACACTATGTTGATTAGTTTCAAAATCTATGCAAAACACATGCTTCACTGACTGCTATGTACTTATATAAACTAAAAATCAATGTTGAAACACTGTAGTAATGTAGGGAACTGTGAAAACAGTGAGTAGTGAGTAGTTTTGAAACCTATGAAAAATATGTTACTTATTGAACTCTATATGCTTATATTGACTTACGATAAATGTTAAAACATAAAACTTGTTTAGTGAACTGTGATACACTATGAAGTTTAGTGTGGAAAACTATGGGCAATGCATTCTTTATGGCATTTATGTACTCTTACTGACTTACAATCAATGTTAAATCAGAGAAATCACTTGAACTGTGAAAGAACTATGTAGATGTTTGGAAAACTAAGCAAAATACATCATTTTTTGAGTGCTATGTAATTATAGTGACTTACAATTAATATTAAAACAGCACTCATTTAGTGAACTTTGAAAGTCATATGATTAGTGTTGAAAGCTATGCAAAATACATACTTTATGGAGTATATGTACTCAGGCTGACTTACAATCAATGTTAATACAGAATTCATTTAGTGAACGGTAAGGACACTGCATTGAATAGCTTTGAAAATTATGAAAATACATCCTTTATGGAGCATTATGTACTTATATTGACTTACAATTATAGTTAAAACACAGAACTCTCTTATTGAACTGAAAACATTATGATGATTTATTTTGATATCTAAGTAAAACACGTTTTATTTAACACTATGTACTTATAATGACTTACAATCAGTGTTAAAGCACAGAACTCCCTCAATGAACTGTGAAAATACCATGTTGATTAGATTTGCAAACTGCAAAATTCATGATGTATAGAGTGCTATTTACTTATATTGACAAAATCAATGTTAAAACACAGAACAAACACAGTGAACTGTGGAAACGCTATGTTGATTAGTTTTAAACCCTATGCAAATACATGCCTTACTGAGTGCTTTTTAATTAATTGAATTAAAACCAGTTTAAAACACTGAAGTCACTTAGAGGCCTGTTAAACACTCTATTGATTTGTTTGGAAAACTATGCAAAATACATGTTTCAATTTGTGATATGTACTAATATTGACTTACAGTGTTAAATAACAGAACTCACTTAGTGGACTGAAAACACTATGTTTTTAGTTTTGAATAATATGAAAAATATAGACTTTATTCACTACTCTGTACTTATATTGACTTAGAATCCCTGATAAAATATAGAACTCACATAATACATTAATAATAAACTATGATTATTTCTTTTGAAAACTATGTAAAATACATGATTTATTCACCACTATTTACTTATATTGACTTACAATTAATGTTAAAACAAAGAATCCACTTAGAGTACTGTGACAACAATGTGTTGATTAGTAATGGAAAGGATGCAAATACTTTCTTTATTGTGTGCTATGTATTTATATTGGCTTACAATATTAAAACACAAAACGAACTTAGTGAATAGTGAAAGCAAAATGTTGCATAGCTTTGAAAACTAGGTAATATGCATGCTTTTCTGAGTGCTATGTAATTATATGACCTAAAATCAATATTAAAACACAGGCAAATTTAGAAAACTATGAAAATACTATGTTGATTAATTTTTGAAAACTATGAAAATGCATGCTTTGCTGTGTGCTATGTACTCATCTTAACTTAAAAACAATGATAAAGCACAGAACTCACTGAACTGTGAAATCATTATGTTGACTGGTTTTGTAAACTACACAAAATACATGCTTTATTTAATGCTATGTAATTACATTTACTCACAATCA
This sequence comes from Chaetophractus vellerosus, assembly GCA_004027955.1. Lineage (NCBI taxonomy): Eukaryota > Metazoa > Chordata > Mammalia > Cingulata > Chlamyphoridae > Chaetophractus > Chaetophractus vellerosus. The sequence goes on from PVKH010026976.1 coordinate 2,789, forward strand.
ATGTTAGACCACAAATCTCACTTATTGAACTGAGAAAACACTATGTTGCTTAGTTTTGAGTATGCTCCACTTATAAGTATGTGTACTTATATTGAATTACAATGTTAAATAAGAATTCACTTATTGAGCTGTGAGAACACTATGTTGATTAGTTTTGAAAACTATGCACAATATATGTTTTACTGAAGGCTATGTAATTATATTAACTTGCAATCAATGTTGACCACAATACTCACTTGTGGAACTGTGAAAACACTATGTTGGTTAGTTTTGAAAACTATGCAGAATGTATGCTTTATGGAGTGTGTGTACTTAAATTGAATTACATTCAGTGTTAAACAAGAATTCACTTAGTGAACTGTGAGAACCCTATGTTGATTAGACTTGAAAACTATGCAAAATACATGCTTTACTGAGTGTTATGTACTTATATTGACTTACAATCAATGGTAAAACACAAAACTCTCTTTAGGAAACAGTGAAAACACTACATTGATTACTTTTGTAAATTATGGAAAATAATTACTTTAATGAGTGATGTTCTCAAATGGATTAAAGTCAAAGTTCAAAAACAGAAGTCCCTTAGTGAACTGTGAAAACACTATGTTAATTAGTTTTGAAAATTACATAAAATATATGTTTTACCGAGTGGTATGTATATATTTTGCCTTAAAATCAATGTTAAAACCCAGAACTCACATAATGAACTGAGAAAACACCATTCATTTGTTTGAAAACTATAAAAACCATGCTTTACTTAGTGCTATGTACATACATTGATGTACAGTCAATGTAAAAACACAGAACTCAGTGAACTATGTAAACACTATTTAGATTAATTTTTATGCTATGCAAAATACATGATTTATTCAGGGCTATGTAGTTATATTGATGCAAAATGTTATAATAGGGAACTCAGTCAAATGTGAAAACTCTGTTGATTGGTTTTGAAAACTATGTAAATTACATGCTTTATTTAGTGCTACTTACTTATCTTACAATCAATTTTAACACATTGAACTCATTAGTGAATTGTGAAAAGCTATTATCATTAGTTTGGAAACTATGTAATATTCATGCTTCACTGAGGGCTCTGTACTTATTTTGATTGATGATCAATGTTAAATTATAAAACTCAGTGACAGTGAAATCACAATGATGATTAGTTTTGGAAACTATGTAAAATTTATGCTTTATTCACATTTAGGCACTAAATGTTTCTGATTGCTATGTACTTATATTGACTTACAATCAATGTTGAAACACAGAACTCATTTAGTGAACTGTGAAAACACTATGTTGAATAGTTTTTTAATCTATGTAAAATACAGGCTTTATTGAGTGCTATGTCCTTATTCACTTAAAGTCGATGTTAAAATACAGAAATCACTTAGTGATCTATGAAAACACTATGTTGATAAGTTTGGAAAACTATGCTTTATTCACCACTATATACACTATTGATATATAATTTATGTTAAAACACAGAACTCACTTAGTGAACTGGGAAGAGAGTATGCTGTTTAATTTTGTAAACTATAAAAATAAATGCTAGTGTATATTGTACCTATACTTCTTAAATTTAATTATAAAGCATGGAATTCCTTTAGTGAACTGTGAAAACACTATACAATTAAGTTTTGAAAGTATATAAAATACTGTTTTATTGAGTGCTGCATACTTATATTACAATACAATTAATATTAAAACACTGAACTCCCCATGGAACTGTGAATACACAATATAATGATTTGATTTTAAAACTTTGTAAAATACATGCTTTATTCACATCTATGTACTAATATTGACTTACAATCATTATCAAAATACAGAAATAATGTAGGGTACTGTGAAAACACAATGATGATTACTTTGGAAAACTTTGGAAAAGACAGGATTCATTCACTACTGTGAAGTTATATTGACTTACAATCAATGTTAAACCATGGAAATCACAAAAAGAAATGTGAAAACACTATGTTGATTACTTTTGAAAACTGTAAAATACATGCTTTTTTGAATGCTACATACATATATTGACTTACAATCAATATTGAAGCTCTGAACTTAAATGGTGGACTCTGAAAACATAGTGATGAGTTTTGAAATGTATAAATATATATGCTTTACTGAGTGATATGTACTTATATTGACTTACAATCAATGTTAAAATACAGAACTAGTGAACTCTGAAACTACAATCTAGATGAGTTTTATAAAATATGCAAAATACATGGATTATTGGGTGTTAGGTAGTTATATTGACTTACAATAAATGTTAGGCCACTAAATTCACTTATTTAGCTGTGAAAACACTGGGTTGCTTAGTTCTGAAAATTGCAGAATATATGCTTTATGGAGTGTGTTTACTTATTTTGTCTTACAATCAATATCAAAACACAGAACTCAATTCATGATCTTTGAGAACACTATGTTAACTAATTGTAAACTATTCAAAGTACATGCTTTATTGTGTGCTGTGTAATTATAATCACTTACAATCAATGTTTAAACATAAAACCCACTAGTGAACTATGAAAACAGTATGTTGTTTCTTAAAATATGTAAGATACATGCTTTATTCTCCTCTATGTACTTACATTGACTTACATTCAGTGTCAAAACACAGAATTCACATAGTGTACTGTAAATTCACTATGTTGATTCTTTTGTAAACTATTTAAAATACTTGATTTCTTCACTGTTATGCATTTATATTGTTACAATCAATTTTAAAGCAAAAAAGTAACATACTGAATTTGAAAACCCTTGATTAGTTTTGAAAACTATGCAAAATACATGCTTTAATAAATGCTATGTACTTATATTGAATTTCAATAAATATTAAAATACAAAAGTCAGTGAACTGTGAAAACTTTATGTTGAATAGTTTAAAGGCATGCAAAATACATGCTTTACTTGTGCTATGTACTTATATTACAATGTTAGAACACAATAATCACTTACTGAACTGTGAAAATACTGTGTTGATATGCAGAATACATGATGTGGAGTGGGTGTAATTATATTGACTTACAATCCATGTTAAAAAATAGATCTCACTTAATGAATTGTGAGAATATTATGTTGATTTGTTTTGTAAACTATGAAAAGTAAATGCTTTAGGGAGTGCTATGTACTCATATTGACTTACCATGAGTATTGAAACATGTAAGTCAACTGACTAGACACTATATTAATTCTTTTTGAAATCTATGCAAAATACATGCTTTACTGAGTGTTATTTTCTTATATTGACTTACAATCAATGTTAAAAATCAAAACACATTTAGTGCACTGTGAAAACACTATGTTGATAAGTTTTGTAAACTATGTAAAATATATGCTTTATTCAGTGCCATGTACTTACATGGGTTAAAATCAATGTTAAAACCAAGAACTCACTTAGTGAGCTGTAAAAAGAGTATATTGATTAATTTGAAAACTATTTAAAATACATGAATTTTCACTGCTATATATTTATTTTGACTACTTTCAATGCTAAAAAATAGAATACATTTAGTGAACAGTGTAAACATTGTACTGATTAGTTTTGAAAAATATATATAAAATACATGATTTATGGAGGGATATGTAGTTATATTCACTTGCAATCAATGTTAAAACAGAACTTAGAAAATCTTGAATACACTGTTTTTCAGTTTTGAACCTATTAAATTACATGCTTCATTTTCTGATATATACTAACATTGACTTAGATTCAATGTTAAAGCATATAACTCAGTGAACTTTAAAAACAATATTTTGATTTACTTAGAAAAACTATGTAAAATATATGATTATTGAGGGCTCTGTACTTTTATTGATGTAACACCAATGTTAAAATCTGAATTCATTTAGTGAACTGTGAAAGCTATGATGTTTAGAGTGCAAAATACAAGCTTTTCTGAGAGGTATGTACATATATTGAATTACAGTCAAAGTAAAACACAAATCAATTATGGCACTCTGAAAACACTGTTGATTTGTATTGAAAATTATGTAAATACATGTTTCATTGAGTGATATGTATTTATATTGAGTTACAATTAATGTTAAAACACAAGCACACTTTATGAACTGTGAAAAACCTATGCTGTTTAGTTTTAAATTCAATGTAACATACATGCTTATTCATTGTCATGTATTTATATTGCCTTACATTCTATGTTAAAACACATAATTCATTTAGTGAAATGTGAAAACACTATGTGATTTGTTTTGAAAACTATTTAAAATAAATTCTTTAATTGGTGCTATGTCCTTATATTGATTTCAGTCAATGTTAAAAGACAGAACTTATATATTGAACTGTGAAAAAACTATTTGATTAGTTTAGAAAACTAGGTAAAATATATATTTATTGAATGGTATGTACTTACATGACCTTCAGTCAATATTAAACCACAATACTCACTTTGTGAACTGAGGAAACACTATCTTGATTCATTTTGAAAACTATGTATAGCACATGCTTTAGTCACTACTGTATATTTACACAGAATTAAAATCAATGTTAAAACACACAACTCAGTTTATGAAGTGCAAAACAATGTTATTTTGTTGTGAAAACTATGCAAAATACATGCCCTACTGATTGCTATGTACTTCTATTGCCTTACAATCAACGTTAAAACAAAAATCTCACACAGTGAACTGTCAAAAAACTGTTGATTAGTTTTGAAAACTAGGAAAATACATATTTTTCTAAGTGCTATATACTTATATTACTTACAGTCATTTTTTTAAACACAAAACTCACTTACTCTTCTCTGAAAACACTTTTTTATAAGTTTTCAAAACAACTCAATATATATGTTTTATGCATTGCTGTGTAATTTGCTTAATGTACCATCAATATTAAAATACAAAACTCAGTAAACTGGTAAAAATATTGTTGCATGAATTTGTAAGATATGCAGAATTCATGCTTTAATGAATGCTGTGTACTTATATTGTATTAAAATCAATGATAAATATAGAAATCACACAATGAGCAGTAAAAACATGATGCTGATTAGTTTGAAAACTGCAATATTCATGCTTTTCATAGCACTATGTACTTATATTGACTTGCAATCAATGTTAAAGCACAACATGCACTTAGTGAACTGTGAAAAAACTTTCTGGATTCATCATGAAATCTATGTAAAATACAAGGTTTATTGAGTGTTATGAAATTCTATTCATTTACAATCAGTGTTAAAAGACAGGACTCACTTATTGAATTGTTAAACACTATGTTGGTTAATATTGAAAACTAGTTTAAAAGCTTTTCTGAGTGCTACTTTATTGTATTGGCTAACAATAATGCTAAAACACAGAAATAATTTAGTGATTTGTGAAAAAATTTGATTTGATTTGAAAATTAGGTAAAATACAAAGCTTTCTGTGTGCTATGTATTTATATTGACTAACAATCAATGTGGAAACACAGATCAGTATATTGGGAAAACACTATGTTATGATATTTGAAAATTATGAAAAATATATCCTTTGTTGAATGATATGTACTTATATTGAATCACAGTCAATTTTAAAACACAGAACTCACTGAACTGTGAAACACCAGATTGTATAATTTTGAAATCTATGTAAAATATTTGCTTTGTTGATATATATGTACTTGTCAAATTACAATCATTGTTAAAACACAGAAATCAATTAGTGAAATGATAAAACCCTATGTTGTATAGTTTTAAAAATAGTGTAAAATAAATGCTATATTGATTGCTATATACTTTTATTGATTTTCTATCAATTTTAAAACTCAGCACTTTCATAGAGAACTCTGAATACACTTTTTGAAAATTATGTAAAATACATGCTATATTGAGTGCTTTGTTTTTATATTAAATTACAATATTAAAATGGAACTCACAGTGAACTGAAAACACTATGTTGATTAGTTTTGAAAATTATGCAAAATATATGCTTTACTAAATGCTATGTACTCATATTGACTTAAAATCAATTCACAGAATTCACTCAGGGAACTATGAAACCACTATGTTATATGCTTGTGAAAACCATGCAAATTAAAGCTTTCTTGTTTGCTATATAATTATATGACTTACAATCAATTTTAAAACACAATACTCAGTGAATATGAAAACATTATGTTGATCAGTTTAAAAAACTGCAAAAGTCTTTGTTAATGTGTGCTATGAACTTATATTTACTTACAATCAATGTCAAACCACAGAAATCTCTTAGTGAATTGTGAAATCCATAAGTTGATTAGTTTTGACATTTATGCAAAGTACATGCTTAAGGAATGTTATGAACTTATATTGAGTAGTGCCAATGTTAAAACAGAAATCTCTTAGTTAACTGTGAAAACACTATGTTGATTAGTTTAGAAATCTATGCAAAATACACGCTTTACTGAGTGCTATGTATTTATTGAATAACAATGTTAGAACAGAGAACTCAGCTATCTCTGAAAACATTATGTTAAAAAGGTTTTGAAACCTAGGTAAAATACATTGTTTTCTCAATGCTATGTAATTATATTAGTTACAATCAATGTTGAAACACTGAAATCAGTTACTGTATTGTGAAAATACTATGTTGATTATATTTAAAATTATGTAAAATGCATCCTTTCTTGAATAATATGTTCTTACATTGAATTACAATCAATGCTAAAACACAGAACTCACTTAATGAACTGTGAGAACTTTATGTTGAATAGCTTTGAAATCTATGTAAAATATTTGGTTTACTGAGTACCATGTACTTATATTGACTTAAAAGTAATGTTGAAACACAGGACCCAGTGAACTGTGAAAACAGAATGTTGATTCCTTTTGAAAACTGGGTAAAATACATATTTTTGAAGAGTTATGTACTTATTTTGACTTACAATGTTGAAACTCAAAAATCACATCACAAATTCTGAAAACACAATGGTGATTGGTTTTTAAAAATATGTAAAATTCTTTCTTTGCTGATTACTATGCACTTATATTACTTACAGTAAGAGGGAAAACATAAAACTCAGTGAAATGTAAAATCACTCTCTTAAATTGTTTGAAATCGATATAAATTATATGCTTCATTGAGTGTTATGTTCTAATTGAATTACAATCAATGTTAGTACTGAGAACTCACTAGAGATCCATGAAAATACTATGTTGATTGGTGGTAAAAGTATACAAAATACATGCTTTATTATGTTCTAGGTTGATTGACTAACAATCAGTGTTAAAACACAGAACTAACTTAGTGTATTGTGAAAACCCAGTGTCAATTAGCTTTGAATCCTGTGTAAAGTACATAATTTTCTGGGTGCTATGTACTTACGGTGACTTACAGTCAATGTTAAAATACTGAACTCACTTAGTGAACTGCTAAAACACTATGTTGAATAGTTATGAAACTATAAAATACAAGCTTTATTGAGTGCTATGTATTATTGCCCTACAATCAATGTTAAAACACAGCTCTATCTTAGTTTATTGTGAAAACACAATGTAGATTAGTTTGGAAAGCCAGCTAAAATACTTACTTTTGTGAGTTCTATGTAATTACATTGGCTTACAATCACTGTTAAAACCCAGAAATCACCAGGGAATTGTGCAACCACTATTGACTGGTTGTGAAAACTATGCAAAATACATGCTTTATTGTGTCCTATGTACTTATATGGACTAACAGTCAAGGCTAAAGCACGTATCTCACAGACTGAAATGTGAAAGCACTATGTTGATCAGTTTTGAAAAGTAGGTAAAGACATGCTTTACTTAGTGTTATGTTCTTTCATTTATTTACAATCGATGTTAAATGCAGAAATGACCTTGTGAATTTTGAAAACATTATGTTGATTTGTTTTGAAAACAACAGAAAATAAATGCTTTCTTGATGGCTATATACTTATATTTAATTAAATCAATGTTAAAACACAGAACTGACTTAGTGAGCTGTGAAAACACCATGTTTAATAGTTTTGAAATCTATGTAAATACATGTTTTATTCACCACTCTGTTCTTATATTGACTAACATTTTTAAATCACACCTTTCACTGTGTAAACACTATGTGGATTAGTTTTGAAATCTATGCAAAATATATGCTTTTTAGAGTGCTATGTACTACTCTTGACTTCTGATCCATGTTAAAACTTAGAATTCACTTAGTGAATGCAACAACATTAAGTTGATAGTTTTTGAAAAGTATGTAAAATACATGATTTATTGAGTTCTATGTACTTATTGACTTACAATCAATGTTAAAACACAGCACTCACTTAGTGATCTCTGAGAACATTAATCTGATGTCTTAAAAACATCAAAATACATGATTTATTCCTCACTATGTAATTTTATTGACTTACAATCAATATTACAATGCAGAAAACTCTTAGTGAACTGTGAAATCAGTAGTTTGATTAGCTTTTAAACCAGGAAAATAAATGCTTTTCTTACTGCTACATACTAATATGGACTAATGTACTATTATGTACTATTACTATTACTATTAGGTACCAATCAATTTTAAAACAGAGAAAATGCTTAGTTAGTTGGTGTAATGGTTTGACAGTTTTATGTAATTATGAATTCCAAAAATATAAATTGAATCATGCTTGTAGACTGATCTCCTAATCTGGGTGTGATTGAGGCATTAACTGCCACATCAGTGGAACATTGAGCCCTACCCCTTGGTGGGTGTGGTCTCAAGTATAAAAGGCCAGACAAAAGACAGAAGGAGCAGATTTGGAGAAGCAGTTTTTTGAGATGGAGTACTGATGTTGTAGTGAACCTTTTGCCTGATAGTCTACAGCTGGTCTTGTGGAGAGACCCAAAGCATAGAGAGCCTTCATGGTCTACAGCTGAACTTGTGGAGGAAACAGAAGCTAAGCCCAGGGAGAAACACAGCCCCAGCAGGAGAGGAACCCAAAGGCCTGAGCCCTTGCAGACATCAGCAGTTTCCTTGCTCCAACATGTGGACTTTGGTATGAGAAGAAACTTATGCTTTGTGGCCTGGTAACTGTAAACTTTTACTCCAAATAAATACCCTTTATAAAGACTAACCAATTTTGGTATATTTCCAAAGGCACTCCTGTGGCTCACTAATACAGAATTGGTACCAAGGAGTGGGGCAGTGCCTTTTTGCAATTACCAAAATGTTGGAACGGTTTCATAAATGGGTAAGGGGTATTTTTTTGAGGAATTGTGAAATGCTTGATGGAAAAGGCCTAGAATGCTTTGCAGAGACTGTTGATCACAATACAGAGCTTAAAGTTCTTTGTGATAAGGCCTTATTAGGAAACAATTGTGAGATGGATGCTAAAGAGACTTTTTATGATGCCTTAGAAGTAAATGAAAAAACTATTATTGGAAACTGGAGGAAAGGTGATCCATGTTTTAAAGTTGCAGAGAACTTAGCAAGATTAACTCCTGGTGTTATAGAGAAGACAGAATTTGAAAACAGTGAACCTGAGCATTTAGCTGAGGTACTTTCCAAAGTAAACCTGGAGAATGTGGATTGGCTCCTCCTTGTAGCTTATACCAAAATGCTAGATGAAAGAAATACACTAAGGACTGAACTTTTGGGCACAAAGAAAACAGAAAATGATTCCAGAACTTCCAACTTTCTGGAAATCAAGTTTCCAAATCAAAGTGCCCTATTTAAAGATTTAGCTAAAACTGGAAATTTTAAATCAGAATTGAAGATGCAGTTATCTAGGAAAGACTTATAGAAAGTCTTACTGTCTGATAGCTTGCACCCCTGCTTCCTGCATGGTAAACCAACAAAGTTTGTGAGAGAGCTGTATAAATAAAACCATTGTTCATTTGAACTAAAAAGAAAATGGAAAGGAGACATGGAAGGAGAAACAGTTTTAAGGAGAAAACCATGGAAGCTGAGATCTGAAATCAAGACATTACCTTGGGCCAAGAGAGGAACCCCACCCATGCATCCAGAGAGGGTGAGTTTGCTCCAACAGTTGAAGAGGGTGAAATGTTCCCATCTGATGTTCTGGGAGAGTTTTGCCACCCCAGGGTACAGGGAGGGTGGAGCACATTCCTTAAAGATTAGGGTGGTAAAGGGCAGCACCCCATAGGTCTGAGAGGGGTGCTCCTGTCCCCAATGGATTAGGGAAGGCCAGGTGGTCAACTAGTTGCTCTGAAAAGTTTGAGCCTGTGTGTCAAAGGTTAGAGAAGGCCAAGTGGTCAACTCATTGCTCAGAGATAGTTGAGCCTGTATGACAAAGGTTAGGGGGAATGTTGTCTTCACCTCACTGTACTAGAGGTGCTAGGGCTCTAACCCAGAGATTGGGTAAGGTGGGGAAATCACCCCAACCCTCTTGGAG
>PVKH010026977.1:0-13056 GCA_004027955.1 Chaetophractus vellerosus
CTTTCGTGTTATATACAACATGCATATTTCCAATACCATTACTACCAAAATCTAGAAGAAATTTAAAATCTGCATCCAGTTGCATTCAGTAAGCAACCTGTTCAAAGCGGAAAAGAACTAATTGAGTAAGGATGTTTGAAGTGGAGTATTTAAATAAGGAAATAAAAGAATATGTGTATTGCCATTTGGAGTAGATGCATTGCAGTTATTTAAAACATTTTTACTTGATCCTGTCAAGTCATTAAAATCTACCTTACTAACATTGAAAGTTCTTTTTAAACATATTACTTTAAAATGTCTAAACTCTATCTCTTTGTAAAATTGTAAAATGATCTTTTTCTGTATGTCACTATAAATGCCAATGCCAATGAATAATATAAGAAAAAGTCTCTATTGATTGGGATCCAGGACAGAGAGACTATTATTGGAATCTATATAAATCATCTCCTCCTAAACTAATGTATGTCTCGGAGCTATAGTCAACTTGATAAAAGCTAATTTGGAGAAAAGGCATTTTCTATGTGTCCTTGATGGTATAACTGTTAGTCTATTCATCACAAAATAATGACAATGTTTTGAATATGTAAAAATCCATGAATAATGAATTTGGTCTTAGCCTTTTATAGTATCTTAAAAATAGGAACATGTAATTTATATTTCCCAATCCTATTCCGGGATTTCTCTTTATGGGGAACATGGCCTGTCTAATCCATCTATCACATTATGTTTTATAACTTTTATTTAATTTAATGAAGAAAGTTAATCTTTCTTCCAAATTCTTCTTTATATTTTCATACTTTAGTATTCACTATTAAATTAACCATTTTAAAGGCATGAGCTTTAAGTCATGCTCAAATGTTTAAAATATCCACTCTTCTGGTAAGAGTGGTTATGGTTATATAGCATAGGCATTGTCAACAAGTCACAAGAGGAAATCTTATGGACAGAAGGTGGTTTCTGAGGCATATTTAGTTTCCTGGTAACAGAAGCAAATCCACAAAACTATTCTCATTTTCAAGCCTTTTTACTGCTTCTTCCTGTTTATCTTCTGAAGTTATGTTGCTTATCAATGAGTTGACAATCCAAAATGTGAAACACCACCAACATATAATGTAGAGTCTACTGAAATAATTAAAGATCCTGATCACACTGATATGGCACTGTGTCAATATGAAATCTCTTAACTTTTGATCTATAATTCAAAACAAATTCTTTCAATGTGGACAATGGTGAGCATTCTACTGTTTGTAGCCCAAATCTTTCTGATTCAATCTCAGTATTGAACTCAGAATAATAGATATTAACTTCCTCCATATTCCAAAGTGACCATTCTATAGAATTGGAAAATATGGGCAAAGGATACAAAATGTTTGAGTAGGAGATCAAATGATGATTTTAGAGTCAAGATATCAAGATACCATGAGTTCCATTCTCTCTTATATGCCAGGTTATGGAGTCGGTTCACAATAACTAGCTGTGAGATATATCAGAAAGTGCTAGCCTACAAGCTGGTTCAAATCAGATTTAAAGGTTGCTGGAAGCAATGAGAACTCAGGAGCTAAAAGATGAAAGAGTACTATTATATGCCCAGGAAAACCATAATATTCAAACAGATAGAAAGCACTAGCCCACAACAATGGAACACTGAGTGAAAGATCTCCAGGGACTGAGATGGTTGTTTTTCCTCATGTATCCATCAAATGATTCTAAAGAGCACTCCAGTGCCAAGTTGTGCTGACAATAGCAATCAATATGTGATTTCTTGCAACTTAACTTCTCTTTCTTGTCCACTTCAACTTTGGGGGAACAGAAGTCTATCAAATGAGGGAATATATTACTTTTCTAATGCTGCCCTAATAAATATAGAAGCTTAAAACCATACACATTTATTATCTTTCAGTTCAAAAGTCTGGCATGGGTCTCACTGAGCTAAAATTAAGTTATTGTCAGGACCATATTCCTTTCTGATGCGTACAGAGGAGAATCTGTTTCCTTGCCATTGCCAGCCTCTAAAGTTGCCAGCATCCCTTGACTTATGATCCCCTTTTTCCATCTTTAATGTCAGCAACGTTGACTCTCTTTGACCTTTCTTGCATCTAACCATCTTTTTCTCTACCTACAGAGAGGAAAACTTCTCCACTTTTAGGAAAATTATAATGAAATTATAATTAGGTGTTACAAAATATATTCTAAGGCAACAACTTGAAACTGAAAGAAAACAGATTAGGCAAGATACTTCACCACCACATAATTGTCTATAGGATTTGGGTATTTGGATACATTTATTTAAATCTATTATTATTAAATATTTTTGGTCTATTATTACTTGATTTTTTGCCATAGCCGCAATTTTGTATATTTTAATAAAAGTAATATGTATTCATATAAAGACAAATTTATGGCTTCAAATTTCAACCATTTCTTTATACTGAAAAATATTTTAGAATCTAATTTTGTAATATAATAGAATATACAATTTTAAAAATTAACAATATATAATTTGTAGTTTTTTAAAATAAGTGAAACTGGGTTTGAGTTATGGGGACTGTATACTATCTTCACAACTTTTCTATAAATCTAAGACTAATCTAAAATAAAAAAGTTTAAAAAAATATACATAAGCAATTGAAATGGATTTAAATATGCAACATATATGGTTTTAATATTGAATCAAGTGAAAATTTGGGAAAAACTGGTTTCTGATTTGATATTTAAGCACATATCAAAATAAGTCTTAAATGTAATTTCTGTCATGATTTAAAAAAATTACTACCTCTTCAGAAGAAATTGTTTCCTTACATTATTTCAGTGCTTTGTTGTAATTTTCCATTATCTCCAGAACATTTGATCTTTGAACTTTTGTTCTAATACATAGTACAAGATCTGAATATTGTAAATATCTAGAGACAGAGAAGTTTGACTTTTATGACTTTTAATATATTTTATTTACAGATGACTGTGTTAAATAAAGATTTTGATATCAGTGATTGTAAATAATAAATATGTAATGGTTCAGAACACATGAGTCTTACAAGTATACCACTTCGAATTAGATTTATTTGTTTGCTGAATTAACTTGGACCCTTAGAGTGACTGAATTTATTAAGTGTACAGGCACATATTTTACTTCATGTCACAATTGATTAAAATATGCATGTAGTTTCACACATATTTAATCAATGATTGATAATTAATTATTGACTATTGAATAGTGATTAATACTGTACTAGTTATTTTAGGGAATTATACAGTTTAATAAAAAAATATGCATTACCTCTTTCCAGGAACTTCACATTCTGCAAAAGGAAACAAGTCTAACACCTGAAGAATTGGAGAACAAAAGGCTAAATTAGATCACTTTTTAGAAATTAGGGACCATAGAAATATAAAGTGTTACTCTAACTAAGGTAAGAAAAAGAGGATTATGGACAGGAATAATAGCATAGAATATGTTAGATAAGTCCTGAAATAAATTGTTGGGAAAATAAGTTGGAAAAATGATGATAGGTGAAGTGAGGAATGTGTAACAGGGAACAAAGGGATAAAATAGGAATTGTCACGATGTAGGGGGATTGCAGAAAAAAATGTTTTGAGTGAAATTGGAAAAATATAGATATGAGTTGTGAGGAATAAGAATTATTTGATAGTGTGGGGCTATATTATAGTTAATCTTGAGTTGATTCAACAAATACAATTGTTGATAAGACTAACAGGCTTAACCAAAATATTGTATCAGAAGTGTTGTGGTGACTTCTTTACAACAAATGTGCAAAATGTCAGTCCTCAGTTATTTTGTAACAAAATGGAAGAGAAATTCAATAATTTATTTGTCTAAACCATACCATTTCAAATGACATAATTTTTCAAAAAAGTTAGAAAGTAAAACTTATGATGGCATTAGGCTCAATATTTTCTCCTCTCTTTCCTAATGTGAATAGACCCTGATATTTGTGATGCTTCTGATTTGTGTTATATTCCAATGCAAGACAATATATGTTGAAAACTTAACATAATCTCATAATTCTTCTTGCATATTTGTTTAATTCTCTATTGTTTTTAAAGCCAATGTTCAAACAATCTTAGCAAGGTAAGTATTAAGCTTGCTGTAGGTATATTTAGTATTTTAGCAGTATATAAGTAGACCAAGGGAATTCAAAATGAAATCCTTCTAATCTAATTCAAAAGACTTTTAAGAAAAAAAAAGTATTTAAAATGATCAAATATATAGCAGTTTCTGCCTAGGATGTATAAAATTGGAAAAACATTTCACTCTCAATCTTCCAATAGAAAAGAGCAAGAAAATACACAAAATCATTCCTTTTATTGAGCTTATTGGAGAGTTGAGTTCCTGGGCAATCAGTAGTCTAAATGTCTGGAATAGGGACAAGTAGAGAAAAGGTACCAGAACTGGATCACCTGTACAGAGCACAGCAGAAAGTGGCTCAAGCCCCTATGGGAGTAGGTAAGAAGGGATCAGCCAAAGTTTATCAAATTACTAAAGGCCAAGTGTGGGCCAGGGAGGCAGTATGGGACCCCTCCACGTAGAAGATAAAAGGCGAGTTTACAGTTTCTTTAACATGGACTTCCACCCCGCACTCACAAGTAAGTCTGGGATAGTAATGCAGGCATGGAGAAGCGATTGGCTGCCCTAGGGAAGGCCTCACCCCCAGCCTGGCCACTGCTTTCACATGGAACAAAAGCCTTAAGCTCCTGGAAAAGGGGCAGCAGGTCCTACAAACCCCAGGACACAGGGAAAGACCAGCTGCAACAGGCAAGTGGTTGAAGAAGGGGCAGGGTCTGTGGAGATGGACTCTACTTTTAGGGAAGAGCTACTAGGCCCAGGATCCTACAACTGTAACATTACATGCACACCATAGCTGACCAGAATAACAACAAAACCCAAACCCACCTCATCACCTCTCCAGATTGACTCAAAACTCAAACCACTGCTATGCCCTTCTCCCTCATACATACTCATTAATGGTCTGACAAAAGTCAAATTTAGGTGTTAGATATAGGTTGCATTTGGTGAGTAAAACTGAAAACTGGTAATGAAACCTACTGTATATAGTCAGAAATTCAATGTCATTTACTTGTCCATTTTTAAAAAGTTTAGATGGCTGGCTACGTATTTGTATTAAATGTTTGCAGTTATTTCAGAGTTTCTGTTCAGGCATTATCATCAAAATCTTTTGTCATCATTTTCGGGTGTCTAATTAAAGAATCACTCCAGGGATAGCTCTATATAGATATCTGTACCACATGGACTTAGACTGACTAGTGGATTCTGTGTGGACAGAACAACCTGGTAATTCACCATTTGAATTTTTTTTTCTAAATGTGGTATTTTCTTCTTAGTTATGTCTCAGATTAATTTTCTGCCAAATATATGTTTAGCTTTATGTGTATGACTCTGTGTGTGTGTGTGTGTATGTGTGTTAAGATTTCTAGGAAGAAATTTCAAAAATCCAAATCTTCCAATTTGCTCTTTAAATAACAGGCTGTGATTCTTGTTTTTAAATGAATACAACAAGCACGTTATTAACAAATAAAAGCTGTGATTTTAAAGGTTTAAGGCAGTCAGTCATATGAACAAAACAATGGGGTATGCATTTGCAAACCCAATTCTATAGTGAATTCCACAAAATTGCATTATAGTACATACTTGTGCTGTTACATAAGGTGAAACTCCAGTCAACATATACAGCAATTATGAGATTATTTGGTGCATTACTCCATCAGATGTTAAAAATAAATCGTAACTTTTCACAGGAATTTACTATATCAAAGATATGTCTCTTGCTTGTATTTTCTAAGGTGAGTGAGTATAAGCACCAGAGTTAAAGCCCTTAGGCAAGTGTGATAAGTAATCTACTTTAATTACAATCAGCATTTAGTGGTGCTGATTTTAGAATAGGTACAATGTTTAATTTATTGGCGAGAGTTAGGTGCTAATTTTGTCTGCAAATGAAAAGAACAAGTGTTTGCCAATTAAATCAAGTAGCTGCTTCACAGTCAGTGATACTAATAGCTACCAACAAAACTCCAAGCCATTACTCTAAATTGTTTAATGAACTGCTTTTAATAAGTAGTAAACTATAACCCTGATTCCTTAAAAATGCTGGTCTGGGGCTTAGTTATTCAACCTTAATTGACTTCTCAGTGTCTTGCCTGAATTTATTATATTAGTGTAGAGCTAAGCTTCTAAAGCTACATTGATTAGAGATTTATATACCAGTGTACTTAAATACCTGTATGCTAGTTATACCTGTGATTAAATTTCATACCCATGGTCATTTCGTGTTTAGGCATTTTCTGCTATTGTGTTTAGGGTTTTTTAGTTACATGTTTAGTTATGAAGGACAGTAGTGGAAGCCTACTCATTATTTTCTATTCACTGCTAACAAAATAAGATCCTCAACTGATAAAAATGATATGTGAAAAGAGAAAACTTTAAATACAAACTCAGTTTTTATAGGTAAGTAAGAACACTGTAAAATTTAGAAACTGCATAAACTTTTAAAAAAAATTCTTACATGTAAAATATTGAAAAGTTTGATGTCACCCTGTGTTCTGGTACTAGGAAGCTTTTGCGAGTAGATTAGAGGACCATCCATGGTGCCTAAAGTGATTATGACTGCTTATCAAAAACTTGCATCATTATCAGATCTGTTAATTACCCTTGCTTCATTACTTTCAAATAATATCAATTTGAAAATTTCATTTTAAACAAGAATAGAATGTCCTCTGGATATACAGATACACTAGCACAATGACATTTATCACATCAAAACACTTTTTGGAGGTTTATAGATGATATGTGATAAGCACAACTTTGATGTGGCATCCATAATAAAACTGTAAATTTCTATATGGCATCCATGATGAAAGTATATGTTTAAACACTTTTTGTATTTATAAAATTAAATTTCTATAGCCATAAATTTTAGTACCATCAAATTTAAGTGCTATCTATAACACATACAGTGTTGACAATTGTATCAGCTAAACCCAAGAAAAAGACATTTTATAATATGTATAGTTAAGTTTAGCATACTAAATATTTTGTCCATTGAGAAATTTACACAGTATGGGAATTAAAGGATGTAAATATATTTCAATATCTAACCAAAGAATAGTCAGTCATCAGGAGTGTGCTACTGAAATTTTATCAATGATGATCATTTCAGTTTCCGTCATCAGCAATCAGGCATTTTATTAAATGAAAAACAGTGAAAGTTTACAGAGATTTGGGCTGAATTTCCCATAGATAATTAAAAAGTTTTGTGCTTCAAAGGAGTTTGTTAAAAAAGTGAAAAGGCAGCCTACTACTCAATGGAAGGAAATATTTGGGAACCACCAATCTGATAAGGACCTAATATCTAGCATATATAAAGAAATCTTACATTTCACAAAGAAAAAGAAAAACAACCCATTTTAAAAAATGAGCAAGAAATTTGAATAGACACTTTTCCATTGAAGAAATAGAAATGACTTAAAAGCGCATGGCAGATGATCAACATCACAAGCTACTAGGGAAATGCAAATGAAAACAATAATGAGATACCATCTTACACATATTAGACTGAATGCTATTTTATAAAAAGAACAGAAAACTACAAGTGTTAGAGAGGATGAGGAGAAACAGGAACACTCATTCACTACCGGTAGGAATGTAGAATGGTGCATCCATTGTGAAGGACGCTTTGGTGGTTCCTCATGAAGCTCAATATAGAATTACTATATGAATTGGGAATCCCAATACTAAGAATATACCTAGAAGAACTGAAAGCAAGGAAGCAAACAGATACATGCACATGAATGTTCATCACAGCATTATTCACAATTGCCAAAAGTTGGAAGTGACCCAAGCATCCACCAATGGATGAACAGACAAACAAAATGTGATATATATATATATATATATATATATATATATATATATATGTGTACACACAATGGAATATTACTTAGCTGTAAGAAGGAATGAAGTATTAACCCTTGCAACAACATGGATGAATCTTGAAGACCTTACGTTGAAAGAAGTAAGCCAGTTATTAGATGACAAACATTGCATATTACTAATATGAACTAAGGATATTAAGCAGATCCACAGAGGTAGAGTCAGGAAGATAGGTTACCAAGAGATTGAAAGGGAGTGGAGAGTGGTGAGCTGATGCTCAATCTGGGCAAAATCTATGATAAGGTGGATGTGGGGGTGGGGGGTTTGCAGTAGATGGGGAAATGGTGGTTCAGTGATAAGAATAGGGTCAATGATGATAGAGTGTGTGTGTGTGTGAGTGGGGTTGTGGAGGGTGGGTTGGGCTACCCATAGAGTTGGGAGGAGGGCTGGGGAAGGAACAGGTGAATCCTGGGGAGGTAGAGGACTGTGATTGAGAATACAATCATGGGACCGTTGTTTTGGCAATTATGGCAAGGGAGGGGCACTGGTGCAGGGTGTCAGTAGTGTGGGAGGGCATGTGGGGAAGGGTGCACCAGGACATACCTCTACAGAATATGAATGTGTTCATGTGGTCATAGGGTATTTTCTCAGTGGGTGGTAATCCACACAATAACCAAGAAAATATTAAACTCCCATCCTTGGAGTCCTGCTGCATTCTCTAATAATGTAGCAAAAATCTTTAGAGTACATAAGGAGTGCTTAATAAAAGAAAAAAGACCAATTTACCAAGCCCTACTTATGAACATTATTCTTGAAAAATTGAAACTTAGCCTAATAATATCTATTGCCTAAGAGTTACCTCCAGAAAACCATCTTGTTATTCAAATGTGGCTTCTCTCTAACCTAAACTCAGCAAATAAACTCATTACCTTCCCCCGGCATGAGACATGACTCCTGGGGATAGGCCTCCCTAGCACTGAGGGATTGTAATAAGTACCAACCAGCAATGCCTTCTGAAAAAGACCTTGATCAAAAGGGGGAGATTTTTTAATACAAATGAGTTTTTATGACTAAGAAATTTCAAAGTGAGTCGGGAGATCATTCCTGGGGTTACACTTATGTATGTCTCAGGGAGATCTCACTAACTGTCACTGTGAAAAAAAGCCTCAAACAGGTGCTCCTGAGGGCTCTAGAGACATCTGGACACTATAGGTAAGGACACAACCTCATGAAATCAGCACTCCATCAGTGGGTCTTACCTTGGAATATATGATAACCTGTTTCACAAATCTAACAGTTAGATCATTTATAATTTCCTTACACATGATTCTTCTAACCCTTTTACTTGAACCTATTATTAGCACTATACTTGTTAAATATGTGTCCTAGAGTCTTAAATCCTCAGTATGTTCATGTGCTGGTTGAGCCCTGAATCTCAGCAAAGTTGCAGTCAACACCTACTCTCCAATTCATTGGACTTAGCCAGGGCACCTAACAAAATGAGGATGATGGACAACCCCCATCTCCAAAAGCAGATTATCTACAAGTGCAAGCAAAACATTTCCTTTCAACTGCCCCATAAGATGTAAGCCTCTTCTCAATGTGAAGCAGAGTAGGCATCACAATCACAAAATTCTCAAGATTGAGGAATGAACAAATATATGGGGGAATGAACCATGGACCAAAATAGACTTATTATTATTGAAGTAACTGAAGAACCTGTAACATTGATATATAGATGGTGATTATCAAAGGTTCTAGGTGAGGAAAGAAGAATAGGTAGGGCATAGGGCATTTTTAGGGCATTGGAATTGTTCTGCATGATAATGCAATGATGGATATAGGACTTTATACATTTTGTAAAAACCTATAAAAGTGTACAGTGCAAAGTGTAATGCTTCAATATTTGTTAATCAATAAAACAAATGTACCACACTAATGTAAGATGTTATTAGATGAGGAAAATGTGAGAGAAGGAGGAAGTGGGGTATATGAGAAGCCCCTATATATATATATTTTAAAGTTAATACATTTTATTCATGACTATTTATTTTGCTCCTACTATGTGTCAGGAGATGCAAAGACAAAATAAAAGTGTTAAGATTGCAGTAGAAGAAATGAATTTCTTATGAATTCTACAAAGATCACAACTTGGAAGTCTAGAGCTATATTTATTTGTTTGGCATAATGCTTTTTCCTTTCTTTCTTTCTTTTTAAATCAATTTTATTAATAAAGCATAAATCCAACCAAACTGTACAATCAATGGCATTCAGAATAATCATATAGTTGTGCATTCATCACTTCAATCATTTTAGTGCATTTTCATTATTCCAAAAATAATGATAATAAACAAAACTTATCACCTCTCAATCCCTCTATGCTTCCCTGCCGTACAAAGTTATTAACCTGTTTCCTTCTCCCTAGTATATTTGTATTTATATTTTGTAGAAACACAATACATTGCATTCATAATAGTGCAATCGTACAGTATTTGATGCTTTGTGTCTGCCTTGCTTCACTCAACATAATACCCTCCAGAGTCATCCATATTGTCATATGTCAAGATAACACCCTCCAGAGTCACCCATGTTGTCATATGTTTAATGACTTCATTTCTTCTTATTGCTGCATAATATTCCATCATGTGTATGTACCGTGATTTTTTTATCCATTCATAAGTTAATGGACACCTGAGTTGTTTCCATCTTTTGGCAATCATGAGTAATGCTGCTATGAACATTGGTGTGTAGATGACTATTCATGTCACTGCTCTCACTTCTTCTGGGTATATACCTAGTAATGATATTGATGGGTCCCATGGCAAGTCTATATTCAACTTCCTTAGGAACTGCCAAACAGTCTTCCCCAGTGGCTGAACCATTCTACATTCCCACCAACAGCAAATAAGCATCAATATCTCACCACTTCCTCTCCTACATTTACAGTTTTCTGACTTTTTAAATAGTGGCCAGTCTAATAAGTGAGAAATGATATTTCATTGTAGCCTTGGTTTACATTTTCCTAATCACCAGTGATACTGAACATTTTTTCATGTGTCTTTTCACCATTCTTATTTCTTCTTTGGACAATTGTCTTTCAAGTCTTTTACCTATTTTCTAATGAGGTAGTTTGTCTTTTTATTGTTGAATTGTATGATCTCTTTATATATCATGGATATTAAACACTTATCGGATATGTGATTGCCAAATATTTTCTTCCATTAAGTCAGCTGCCTATTCACCCTTTTGACAAAGTCCTTTGAGGTACAAAAATGTTTAATTTTGAGGCAGTCCCATTCATTTATTTTTTGTTGTTGTTGCTCATGCTTTGGGTGTAAGGTTTAAGAAACTATTGCCTACCACAAGGTTTTGAAGATGTTTTCCTACATTTTCTTTTGAGAGTTTTATGTTTGTCACTTGTATATTTAGGTTCTTGATCCATTTTGAATTAGTTTTAGTATAAAGTATGAGATAGGGGTCCTTTTACTTTCTTTTGGTTATGGCTATCTAATTCTCCGAGCACCATTTGGTGAATAGACTGTTCTGGCCCAGCTGGGAGGGCTTAGCAGCTGTGTCAAAAATTGCTTGACTGTAGATGTGAGGGTCTATTTCAGAG
Organism: Chaetophractus vellerosus; assembly: GCA_004027955.1. Taxonomy (NCBI): domain Eukaryota; kingdom Metazoa; phylum Chordata; class Mammalia; order Cingulata; family Chlamyphoridae; genus Chaetophractus; species Chaetophractus vellerosus. Next base: position 11,520 of record PVKH010026977.1, read on the forward strand.
TTCTTGATTCAGTTCCATTGGTCAATCTATCTGTATTTATGGCAGAAACAAGCTGTTTTTACCACTGTAGCTAAGTAGTATGCTTGAAAGTCAGGAAATAAGTCTTCCAACTTTGTTCTTTTTTAAAGACATTTTTGGTTATTTTGGGTCCCTTACCCTTCTAAATAATTTTGATAATTGTCTTTTTCATTTCTGCAGAAAAAAGGCTGTTGGGATTTTTATTGGGATTGCATTGACTCTGTATATCAGTTTGGATAAAACTGACATTTTAACAATATTTAGTCTTCCAATCCATGAACACAGAATGGCATTCCTTTATTTTGCCTTCTTTGGTTACTTTTAGCAATCTTTTATAGATTTCTGAATACAGGTTCTTTATGTCCTCGGCTAAGTTTATTGCTAAATATTTGATTGTTTTAGTCGCTATTATACATGGGATTTTGTTTTCTGATTTTCTCCTCAGATTGAACATCAGTAGTGTATTAAAACACTATTGATTTTTGCATATTAGTCTTGTATTCTGGCACTTTGATGAACTCATTTATTAGATCTAGTAGTTTTGTTGGAGATTTTTCAGGAGATTCTAGATATAGGATCATGTCATCAGTGAATAGTAAAAGTTTTACTTCTTCCTTTCCTATTTCGGTGACTTTTATTTCTTTATCTAGCCTAATTGTTCTATCTGGAACTTCTAGCATAACAGTGAATAACAGTGGTGACAGTGGGCATCCTTGTCTTCTTGCTGATCTCAGCTGGAGAGGTTTCAGTTTTCACTGTTGACTACCATGCTAGCTGTAGGTTTTTCATACAACACTTTAACATATTGAGAAAGCTTCTTTTTATTCCTAACTTTTGGAGCATTTTAAATCAAGAAAGGGTAATGTATTTTATCAAATGTTTTTTCTGCAACAATTGAGAGGATTATGTGATTTTCCTTCTTCAATTTATCATTGTAGTTTATTAATCTGATTTTCTTGTCTTGAAACACCCTTGCCTGAGATAAAGCCCACTTGATTGTGGTGTATAATTCTTTCAATGTGCTTTTGAGTTTGGTTTGCAAATATTTTGTTGAGGATTTTTACATCTATATTCATTAGGAGTATTGTTCTGTAATTTTCTTTTTTCATAGTATCTTCATCTGGTTTTAGTATTAGGCTGATTTTTTTTCATAGAATGAGTTTGGTAGCATTCCTTCCTGTTCAAATTTTTACCAGAGCTTGATCAAAATTGATTTTAAATCATCTTTGAATGTGTGGTAGAATTCACCTGTGAATCTATCTGGTCTTTGGGAAGTTTTTGATGACTATTTCAATCTCTTCACTAGTGATTAGTTTGCTGGGATCTTCCATTTCTTCTAGGGTCAGTTTAAGTGTTTCTTGTGTTTCTAAGAATTTGTCCATCTCATTACTTTGTCTAGGTTTTTGGTATACAGTTGTTCATAGTATCCTCTTATGATCTCTCTTATTTTTGCAGCATCAATAGCAATATAAGGGTTTGTCATTTTGCTGATCTTCTCAAAGATCCCATTTTTGGTTTT
>PVKH010026978.1:0-13103 GCA_004027955.1 Chaetophractus vellerosus
TAAAGACTGACCAATTGTTGGTATATTACAAAAGGCATCCCTGTGGCTGACGAAAACAATATGTGTAACTCATCATAAACAAAGGGCTACCTTCTTAATATCTTTTTTTGTTGTTTTTATATATCCCCCCCCCTTTCTGCTTGTTCTTGCTGTGTTCATTTTTGCGTTCTTCTGTGTCTGCTTTGTCTCCCCCGGTTGCGGCGACGCGCCGAGTCAGCTCACCGCGCAGGCGGCTTGTCCCGCTCGCAGGCGGCTCTGCTCTGCTCGCAGGCAACTTGCCCTGCCCATGGCGGCTTTGCCCTGCCCACAGCGGCTTGCCCCCTTAAGGCGGTCTGCCCGCCTGGAGAGGTCCCCGGGAACCGAACCCGGGGCCTCCCATGTGGTGAACTGGCACCCTATCCACTGGGCTACAGCTGGCCCCCCTTAGTATCTTTTTAAAACCTTCAAATGTGAAGTTTTAAAAATGTAAGAAACACATTGATACAATAGGCAAAAGGTATAAGTAGTTCACAAAAAAGACAGTATAAATGACTCTTTAATATTTGTAAAGATGCACAATCTTACTCAAAATAAGACAAATGCAAATTAAAACTACAGATAGCATTTTTCACCTTTCAACTTGGTAGAGTAGGAAGAAACAAACTTTCACATACTTTGCTGGTAGGTGTCTGATTTGGAACAAAATCTTTTTGGAGAACAATCTGGAATTATCAATGAAAATCAGAAGTGCAGACGATGGACTGGACAGAGCGGCCATAGAGGGTTAGCGCTAGAGGCCCAGCCTGTGGTCATCAACCAGTTTCTCAAACAATTGGGTCTACATCCTAAGACTGCCAATTTGCTGATGTATACGGAATGGATCTGAAGTCTTTAGAATGGTACCAAGACCAGTCTGTGCAGTGTTACTTCTTTCCTATTACAGAAAAGTATCAAGTATCCAGAACAGGAGAAAAAAAAAAAAAAAAATCTGAGAGACTGGATATTATACCATCAGCATATTTCATGAAGCAAATGCTCAGCCATGCCTGTGGAACAAGTGGACTGATCCATGCTGTTGCTAACAATAAAGAGAAGATGTATTTTGAATTGGGATCAACCTTGAAAAAAATTCCCAGAGCATGTGTCAATTAGCCCTGAGGAGAGAGTCCAAGGAGAACTACGGTCTGTTCTAGTTACAAGTTCAGAGCACATGAAGGTCACACGAGGTGCCAAGAGTAAATGAAAAAGTAGATCTTCATGTTATTGCATTAGTTCATGTAGATGGGCATCTCCATGAATTAGACGGATGGAAACCATTTACATTTAACTACAGGAAAACTAAAGAAGAAATTTTATTAGAAGATGCAATAGAAGTTTGCAAGAAGTTTATGGACCATGACCCAGAGGAATTAAGATTTAATATGTTTGCTCTTCCTGCAGCATAGTTTGTCAATAATGGAAACACCAAAAACTTATTTGCAGCAAAAATTAAATTTCTGTTGTCACAGACTGTCAAACTTTTAAAAATATTTTCATTAACTTGCCTGTTTAAACTTTATGTAAATTAAACTTTGACTGAAAAAAAAAAATGGAAGTGCACATGTCCTTTGACTCGATTTAACATCCAGGGATATACTTGCATAAAAGCAAAATAATGTATATAAAAGGATCTTCACTACAGCATTTCCTACAGACAAAAATCAGTCTACTTTGGATGGACTGTACGGTGTGTGAATAAAACTGTTAAAAAAAAAAACTTAAAGTCTAGTAATATGACAGCCATACAATGGAATACTATATATACTATATAAACTCTATATGGAACCATCTCTGTAACATGTTGGTTAGTTTTAAAAAAGCAAGTTTCAGGGCAGAGTGCACTGCATTGTTTTTGTTTTGTAACTATATATGGATATGCTTATAAATGCATAGAAAAATAAATAAAAATAAAAAATAAATGCATAGAATGTCTCTGAAACAATACACAAAATACTAGTATGTATTTTCCCAGAATTGAAAATTAATTAATTAGTTAAAAATAATAGTAACTGTGGTTATATCTTGGAGAAGAACAGGGTAGTTAGGAAATGGAGAAAGGCTAAATTTTATAGCTTTTGGATTTTAAACCATTATTTGTTTCATTATTAACCATTCAAAGCAAATCAACTTAAAAAGAACATCTTTATACTCAAAAAGTTTTAAAAATCACTGATTTGGAATGCCTCTCCAGTTTCTTCCAAAATTAAGTATGCTATTCCAAAATTTCAGTAGTTAATGAAAAGGAACCACATTCATACCAGTATTCCTTTTGCACAATAAGTGCTTGATAAATAATGGTCCCTTGATTTAACAGACTCTTCCAATTCTAGCCTAAGAACCTATCCTCATAAACAGAGAATTCCAGCACCTGAACACCACTGCCTTACCCCAAATAGCTCTTCAAACTATATGCAACAGAGGTATTTCTGGAAGATTAAATATGGAAAGGTATTATCAAAAAAGTATTTAGACAGGTCCTGTGCCCTCCACCTGTGCTGCCAGCCCCACAGACCAAGGCGTGGGCCTGGGGGTCGCTGGGGGCTCCTGGTCGGACTTCAGGAGACAAAGGTGCCTAAAAGGCAGCACCGTGCCACGACGACTCCTACCGCATGTACCTTTCCCCAGAGAGTTCTACCACCTGTGCTACCTGTCCAAGGTTTGCCCTGCCCCTCCTGCTCCTCCTTTGGATCCGGTTGCAAAATTCAAAGTGGATGACCGTGGAAAGACTAAGGGATGCATTAGGAATGCAGAGGCCCATGACTACTTCCTTAGCCACCGAATGATAGGGGCTGATATGGAATCTGAGCTGAGTGCAGACACCAGATGGTTGGGTAGAAGTTGGATTCTCTTCGGACAAGTAAATGGATGGTGACAATGTATGGCCTGTGTCCACGATGACGATGGCAGCGTCCGCCTATAGCTCTTCTATAATATAGGCCAGTGGGCTAAGGAGATTCAGAGAAATCTTGCTAGAGGTGAAGAAGGAGTCTTTGAGAACAATCACTTCACCTGCAGATTGAAGTGCCCTGTGAATGTTCCTAGAGGTGAAACGATTGCTATCTGCATTGGAGCTGGTATTACCTGTTTGCTTGGAGTCCAGCCATTCAGAGCTCTAGCGGTGGGCATGATATAGACTGACCACCAGCTGCAGAGAGTGCTGTCAGTACTTAGAAGTATGAAGACATTTGTAGCCATAAGCTGCCTATCAGACCTTCTCCTCGATATTTTCTTTGCTTCTTATTGTTGCTCTGACCTTCAGCTTACTGATGGGAGCCCCTTAACCACAGGTGCAAAGCCAACAGATTAAATGGACTGGAAAGTTTCTAGTATAAACACATTTTTAAAGAAAATTCTGTATCATTTTAGCTCCTATGATTTTTTTTTTTTTAAAGAACAACTCGATTTCAGCTCTCTGGAAGAAAGAGCAAGCTTTTTTTCTCATCAAAGAAGATTGTTTAATAATGACCCCATACATCTGGAAAGTATTTGAAACTTTTCAAAACACTTTCAAATATGTTTTCTCATTTGAGCTTCACAACATCTCTGAGTTAGCTTGATGGAAATTATTATTGCCGTTTAACTGAATGGGATTTGAGACCCAGAAAGGCTGCCTTTTTATGACCCACACACCAGGTGGCCTGGGCCATTTAGCCCAAATAACACATAACAAGGCGTAACATGTCTCCAAACAACCCTCACTCTTCCTCCTCTAGCACACGAGATTTTATTTATTCCTAGAGAGAACTTCAGTGGATGTCACTAGTTCACAGTCAGCCTTGTAAGGAAGGAGGAGAACGTTCAAATGTTTATAAAACTTAAGGCTTTTGGACATTAATACAGCTGATGGGGAGAATAGGGGAGATTACAATGACATGAAAATGATTCATATTTATTTGAAATTTCTTCTCAGTAAGTAGCTGGGAGAAAACATTTTTATTGATGTTTGGAAAGATTAGAAATGGAACATGAGTGTTCCTGAAGTTGTAAAATTATGTTAATGATAAAAAATATGGGAATTCTTATCTGTTAGATTTTAGACCCTTCTACCACTGTATTTTGTAAACTAAGGCAATCACCTGTGGTTACAGCTAATTCTGTTGTCCAAGCGTGAGAGTACACTGAATTTGATTAAATATGTATTACAACAGGCCATCTTAATAAAAATTGAGGGCATTTTACTAATTAAAAAAATACTTATTGTGCCTGACTAATGTTTTTTTATTAAAAGAGACTCTATATTAATAAAACTATAAGGCAATTTACCTGACTTTTAGGACTTTGCCTCTAATCTAGTTTAGGAGCAAGGACATGTTTATATGAAAAAATAACTACCACATTAAGCAGGTGTTATAAATGCCAAGTAAGTAAGTACAAATAAGCAACCCCTCAAGAAGTTCAGAAGGAAACATTACATCTACCGAGGTAGTCAGGAAAGGCTTCAAAAGAGAAATAAAATCTGAATTGGGTTTGGTGGATGATCCAATTTCAACAGGCAAAGAACTGCACCCTAAGAAATTCCCGGAAGGCTCAGGGACAAGTGAGCAGGCCAGTCTGTGCGAATGGAGCCTGCAAGTGGCAGGGAGTACTCCTGGCTTCTGGGAGTCCTCTTGATCAGTCCCTGATGTCTGTATTCTTCTAACACCGTGGATTAATTCTGATTCTGCCTAATACCTCCCACAGGTTTCTTCTCCATTCTCACCATCACAAAGCAACCAATGCTCTAATTCCCTCCCTCCATAAAGAGCTGCAAACTCAGCCTCCTGTTTCCAGTCTCCCCCGCCTCCAATGCATGGTACATATCTCACCACATTTGCTACTCTATATGCATAACCCACTCACCCCAAACCCCACAAACCTGCCAATGGCTAACTACTGCCTGCAAAATGAAGATTCTCCCTCGCATTCAAGACCTTCCACCATCTGTTCTATATCCACCTCTAATTCCATCACTGTACTCGCACTCCCTAAATACAATATATAAACTTCATGCCTATGCCCATGCTGTTCTTCTTACCTGGCAAATTCTCATCTTGTTCCAGGAAGTGGGGAGGACTCATAGTTGTGCAGGTTGGCAGCCCCTGCAGTTGTTTGGACAGTGCACAACCTCTGCAACCTTTCAGTGATGGTGTTTCCATCCTCCCTCACTTGGAAGGCCTACCCAGAACAACTCAGTTCTCAGCCATCAGTTGTGCCCCTAATTCCTATATCACCAACTTGACACCTTTTCTTTACCAAAAAAAAAAGTTGCACTATTTGAAACCATGGACAGTGCCTTGAAGAAAGCAGATAACTCAGAAGATGCTTGCAAATCCTGATGGCATAAGTCAAGAAAAGGTGAAACTGTAAAAAGCCTCAAAGGTCAAGAAAGAAGCCTTGAAGACTTTATTTGGTAGACACCAAAAAAGGTCAAATGATCAAAAATGATGTTTTAGAAAGACTAATTTCAACAACCTCAAGCAGGCAGGGTTTGAGACCATACCACCAGGAAGCCCATTTAAAAGGCTACTCAAAGTGCCAGCTTTGGTGCCCTCTGGGTTGAAGGAAGCCTGTGGGGGGCTCCTTCAAGAATATGCAGCAGGCTCAGTCATTCAGCCATTCTTTAGTTATCTGTCTAGGACCACAGGTATTGGTTTTCACCACGTACCTACACTTAAAAGAGTGGAATCTAAAATTGGACCATTTAGGCAAGAAAAACATGCTTTTTGCCTAAGCTTTCTGGGTATCTAAGGAAACGGTTTTGTCTTGAAAAATTACAAACATACGTAAAGTACATATACACAAATTAAGTGCTACTCTTATCCTCCCTTCTTTTGCTATCTCCCTCTTTTCCATCTCTCTTCCCTTTTTGGTTTCTTCTCTTCCTTTCTTTCCATAAAATTACCATTCATCTCTCTCATTTCTTTCCAAATAATGATCTCCAGACTGCCCTGCCCTTCTCCCAAACTCCCTCCCTCCCTATATACTGTTTTAGTCAACTCTCCCTAAAAATCTGTACCAGTAAATCAATTCTCCTGCTCCCTTTGCTAATGCAGTCCCAACATTCACTAAACTTAGAATTGTACAATTACAACAGAATCATTTCAAGGCCAGTCATTTGTGACTCATTTTCATAGGGCCCTCTAAAAGAATCAAGGGTACTTATGTATTTAGGTATACAAATTAATTTAATTGTACTTTTGGTGTACCAAATAAATCATTTTTATCTGTACATTAAAAACACAGAACCTAATACATTAAATAAAATGAGTTTACTAATGAATTTCCTTTCAAAGCATGTATCTTGGGTTTCACTCCAAGATAGCATATCAGAAATAGGATCTGTGGTACTAGACAATTTTATTTACTTCTTGGATTTATATAAAAATCTTTACTCCCCAAAGGAAGAATATTATGTGGAAGTAATCCACTGCAGAGCAGGGCACACAGCAGCACTCATGCAACTGTGAATATAAAAAACGGCTGGAAGGGGAATCTTAAAACAGTAGCAAACAAAGGTTAAAAGAGAAGAGATTAAAGGATTTGGTTATGGTCCCCAGAAGGCAGTCTCTCTTGAAAGTCCAACTTTCCTTATTCCTCCCACCAAATATGCAAATAAACTCACTAGCACTGAAAACAGAAATATGGTATCACCAATGAAAGGTAAGCACAGTCTTAGGAAAGACGAAAATATTTTTCTTTCATCCCAGTAAACTAAAAAGAAAAATATAAACTGCCTGAATATCATTTCTGGATTTAAGTCAGTTTACATCTTTCTTGTCTCCCAAAATAAGGCGTTTTTCCCTCCCTATATGGAAGATACGTGAAGTCATCAGTGTGAATCTTTGCCACCAAATGGGGGACAAGTGCTTTGCTAACTCCACAGTTTACAGGAAAAGAAGAGAGCAAAGGGTAAGCACATCCATTATTCAGTCTCGCGAAGTTAATCGCCTTTATAATTTAACAATTCCATTCCAGCACCTATTATGCCCTGGACAGAGTATATAGAACATGGGGGCAGTGTATGGCAGACCGCATTTGACCATAAACAAGACTTCAGCTTTTCAAACACCACCAAAGAGGCAAATAATTCAAACTGATCTTAGCTCAAGGTTAGATTGTTGAATAAAGAACAGTAAAAGTTCAGAGAAATCAAATTCGCTAGTTGCTATTTGCTCAAAAGTAAACTACACGGTAGCACATGAACATAATTAACATCACTGAATATTATATTTGAATGTGGTTAAAAGGGGAAATTTTTGGATTATATATGGTACCAGCATAAAAATAAATAAAAATCATAGCACTGTATAGCCCAGTGAATCCTAACGTAAGCTCTGAACCATAGTTAATAGTATAATTACAACATTATTGTTTCATCAATTTTAACAAAGTTATCACACTAATGCAAAGCGTTAATAACAGGGAAAATTGTGTACGGGAGGGAGGGTATATGGGGACTCTATTCTCGGCATGATATTTCTGTAAACCTACAACTTCTCCCTAAGAAAGAAAAAAGTGAACTGCAAAGATGGGAGATTCGTCTCCCTCTATCCGCCCCTCCCTAGGCCTGGAGATTTCGCACTCCAGAGAGGGGGCGTCTAGTGTGTAGGCTGGACCCGGCTTGTCCCGGGAAATGGGGGTGGAGGGTGAGGAGCAACCATATCGCGTCTGGGGCTTCGCTGGGCCGCGAACCCAGTCAGGTTCGGCCGCCGGGAGTCAGACAGGACGGAGACGGGACGGACGCACGGGACGGACAGACGCGACAGGACGGACTGGACGGGCAAAGAAGCAGTGCGTCCTACCCGGAGGGCTCCCTCCCAGGGCCGGCGGAGTACCTGCTCCGGTCATCCAGGCTGCGGTTGTCGGCGGCCGCAGCGCGCCAGTCGGGCAGCGTGCTGGCGCACAGCACCACCATCGACACGATCACGAACACCACCGACACGCTGGCCAGGATCTGCGCGGCCAGCGACGACGTGGGCTCCTCGAAGGTGCGCCGCATGCGCTCCAGCCAGCGCCTGGAAGGGGCCGCCTCGGGGCCCCCGGGCCGCGCCTCGTCGCGGCCCAGCGCGCCCGGCTCGTCGGCGGAGTAGAAGGTGTAGGTGTCGGACATGCGGTCGTCGAGGCGGCGCTGGCAGCAGTACTCGAGGTGCGCGCCCTCCAGGCCCCAGTAGATCATCTCGTTGTAGAAGGAGAGCTCACACATCCGCGGCGCGAAGCGCAGCTTGCCGTGGCCGCGCACGTAGAGCAGGATGAAGCCGAAGGCCTCCGAGTGCCGGTCGAAGAAGTACTCGTTGCGCTCGCGGTCGTAGTCGTCGCACACCTCGAGCACGTCGCGCTCCGAGCGGCAGCCGTGCAGCCGGCTCACCCGGCGCAGCGGGAAGTCCTTCAGCAGCTCCCGGGACAGCGAGTACCGGGCGCCGCCCACGTTCAGCACCACGGAGGTCGCCCCGCTGCGCCCGAAGGTCATGGCTGGCCACTCCGGGGCCCCTCGGCCCGAGGGCGCCGCCGCCGCCCCCCGGCCGCCGCGCGGGGCCTCCCTGCTGCTTGCCGCCTGGGAAGCGCGCCGTCGGGGCCCGCGGGCCGTCAGGCTCCCTCTCCCTCCAGGCTTCGCTCCTGCCCTGCGCTGGCCCGGGATCCCCTCCGGGCCCCAGCCTCCTCGGCAGCCCAGCCTCGCTGCTGGCAACGCGCCCCCCGCGCGGCGGTACCTGCGGGTGGCCGGGGAGTCCCCTCCGGCGCCAGCACTGCGCCCCACTGGCCGGCAGGAGGGCTGTGTCCGCGCCGCCGCCCCTTGCGCCCGAGGGATGCCCCCTCCGAGGGCGGGATGCCCTCTCCAAGGCGGCGGCGCCGACCCCCCTGAGGGGCGCGGGCGCCAAGAGGAGACGCTGGAGCGGGGTGGCTCCCGGGTCCCCGGCACTCCCTCCGGCCGAGGGTCGGCAGCCGGCCCGCCGCCGTCCAGAGGCGAGAGGCTAAGTGAGCCGGTCCGCAGGCGGCGAGGAGGCGGCTCGAGGCGGCGGGGGCGGGGCCTCCCCCGCGGTGCTGCCTCCTCTCCGCCCGGCTCCGCTCCGCTCACCTCCCTCCGCGCGCCTCCCTCCTCTCCCCGCCGGCGCCCGCACCTCACCGGCTCGCTCGGGCGGGGATTCCCCGGCGCCCCGCCCTGGACCTCGGGCTCCCCGCCCCGTGACGCTGTCCTCCCGCTCCGCTCCCGCCCGCAGCCTCCGGGAGGGGTCTGCAGGGACCGGCAGGCGAGGAGCTGGGGGCCCCGGGGAGGAGGGAGAAAAGCTCCGCGGCCAAGGTGCCGGCTCTCGCGTCCCGCCCCGGCCCATCGGGATGACTGGGCACCCTTTCATCGGAGCACCCTTTAAACAAGCCCAAAAGGGAAGCGACGGGAGAGTAGGGAATGGGTGCAGAGGTGGAAACTGGGATGAGGGGTTTAAGGGGCGAGGGCAGGGAAGAACGACGTTTGGAGAGCTTTTTCCAGAAACTACTGGGAGCCCAGCTCGGGTTCTAAAAGCGCCCCAAGGAATTTCTCAGAGGAGCCACTCTAGCCGCTGCTTTTCTCGCAGACTTTGCTCTTCTCTCTCCGCGCGGGAGACCCACGCACCGCGTGCTCTGAAGGCGGACACAACCCAACAGCCAGCTTCGGTGCCCCCCGCCCGCCTGCCCTCCCGCGGAGGGGAGCGGCCCCTGCACGGGCGTTCTGGGGTGCCAGTCGGTGGAGGGCACGTTTAGCTCGCGTGGATCTCGCTCGTGACACTTCCGGGATGAAAGTCTGGGGAGAATCGCCGTGCCACTAGCAAGAACAGAATTTCTTGTTGCCTTGGTCGGCATCTTCCTTTTCACAATGTCTTGGTTTCTCCCGTACACCCCCGAGCGGGATGCAGCACCGGTCCTCGGAGCATGAAGAGCCCTTAAGGTTTCCGCAGAGCGAATTTCCCCACGCTCTGGTGGATGCCCAGGGAGTGGGTTCCCCTTGGCAGAAATGGTTTTAAACTGTTGGCAGCAATTCACACGACATCCTATGCTGGCTGCTTGGCCCGCTCATTGCCCCCCAGAGGCGAAACAGGTGAGTTGTAAGGCAAACTATGTTAGCTGCAAAACAAATACGGGCAGAAAAAAATTAAGGGTGGGGAGGGATGCAGTCATCTGATCACAGTATAATCCGGCTGGTTACTGGGAAGGATTTTATTTTGCCCATTTTTCATAATTTTGTAGGATTGCCCTGTGCCCACTAGAGGTCACCATGAAGAGTAATTTTGCTCTAATTTAGTGTGAATTCCAAGTGAAATGGAAGACACCTAAAAATTGGAGTACTCTCAAAAAATAAAATCTCCCTGGGTTGTTTCTCAAAGTCAGAAAATCTCTGTAAATTTTTTTAACAAATCAATTTTATTAATACATATTAATAAAGCATACAATTCATCCAAAGTGTATGATCAACGGTATTTGGTATAATCACAGTTGTGCATTCATCCCTTCAATCATTATTAGAGCATTTTCATTATTTCCATAATAATAATAATAAACAGAAAAAAACAGGCAAACAAGAATTTTCTTGTTTGTCTATAAATTGTTTTTTTCCCCCAGACTTGGTTAAACATATATGTATCTTAAAAACACATAATGAGGTCAAAAGCAGGAGTTGTTTATTTACTAAGTAGATACTAAACAAGGAAATTTCCTGGAGGAAGTGAGTTTCAAGGCAAAATTGAAGGAAGTGATGGACATGATTTGGCAGGGAGAAAGAGCAAAACATTCCAAGTAGCAAAATCCCAAAGATGTAGAGAATAAAGATCTGTTAAAAAAAAAAAAAAAAAAAAGGCTAATTAATGCATTTGCTTGGCTGAAACAGAGGGAATCTCTCAACTGCAGAATTTCATTCTGTAAGCAGTGGAATCCCTGAAGGTTATAACAGAAATGACTTGATGGGTTTTATTTCAAGGAGATTCCTTTGCTCTTTGGGTTGTTCTAAGGAGAAGACGGTTTCAGCAACCCAGGAACGGGAACCCAGCCCCCCAGTCTGTTAAGATGAGGTAGGCCAGTTTCTGAGAACCACTAAGACCAAGGATTCAGCAGGCCTTGGTCATGGAATATTGGAAATAATGAAATGGATCATGTTATAGGACATGTGAATAGAAAACAGTTCGCAGGTGTTTGCAGGTGTGAGCCAAGACGTGATCCTGGCTTCACACCAGTGGAAGTCAATTTCTCAGGGAATTGTTAAAAATACTTCCTGGAAGCATCACAAGCAACAGAACACAGAACAACTGTTGTGTCGGTTATTTGCTCCAAATTACTATATTTATTTCCTGTGTTTTTTTATCTGAAATCCCATTTAAGTCAGTTGATTGAATCAGTTGAAGAAATATCTCATTTTAAATTAAATTTGAACTTAGAAAACAAATTAATTTGATGGCAATATAATGTGTGCCTCCTAGGTATATTTTCATAAAATTTCTTAGAGAGATAGATTTAAATTATTTCATTTGCTTCAAGAGTATATTGTTATTTGATTTTAATATCTTCAACCACTGTGGTGGCAGCAATACCCAAATCATTTTCTTAAACAAAGAAAGCAGTAAGATACAGAAATGATTGGCTTGTCTCAACATAATCTGGTTTAGAAAGCATTCTTAAAAACAATTCTATTCCTTTGTACTTTGAGAAGATTATATTGAGAATTATTACCTCTAAATTCTTTTCTGGATTCTGGATGATAGGGTCTTAGTATGTAAATCTTTTGAGTGCATTAATATCTAAAGGCATCGTGCAGAATTTTAGAATTTGAAGGAACCTAGAGATGTTTCTAGACTTGTTTTATCAACCCATTTTGGGGAAGAGTAATAAAGTTTCATAGAGGTGGCTATAACTTGCCCAAGGCTTGCCAGCCAGCAGCATCAGGACAGAGCTAAGGCTGAGAACCAAGTCTTCCAGTTCCAAATTCTCATCACTCTCCCATACCATCCCCAGTGCCTAGATTGCTGCCACAACCTTCTACTGATCTCTGCACTCCAGTTTCTTTCCTGCCTCTGTGAATCCTATCTAACACCACCATTCCTTCAATCTATTTCATCAAATCATTTCCCATTAAAAACCCAAAAGGGAGAGTGGATGTAGCTCAGTGGTTTGAGCGCCTACTTCCCATATACAAAGTCCCAGGTTCAATCCTTGGTACCTCCTAAAAAAAAAAATCAAACAAAAAAACCTAAAAGAACTCCAGGCTACAAATCATCAGTAAGGAATAAAGTCCATGCTGGTTATTAAGATTCTCCCTAGATTCAAATCCTGGCTGCACCACTGCTTCCCTAAGCTCCTTAACCTCTGTGGGCCTCAGTTTTCTGATCCATAGAATGGAGATACCAATACCTATTAAAAGGGGTGATGTCGGGATTAAATGAGATGATGTGAAGGTTATGTCTAGCTTAGTGCACAGCACGGGAAAAATCTCATTTCGTTTATGCTTCTATTAGCCCAAACATGCTGTGCTCATTCCCATTCCTGGGTTCTAAATCAATAGAAATCAGATGAATGGATTCATCTAAAAATGTGACCAGCCACAAGTAAGTAACCTGAAACACCAAAAATTTAGTGAAAAGTTGGGACCGTTTTACTGTGGACTCTGGTTTGAACACAAATTCCTCTATCACTTTGCTCTGAGAACTGAACGACTGGATGTGTTCAGGGACTAAGGCTACCCTGCCCAGAAGCCTTAGAGAGTAAAACACCCTGTGGGCAGTACCACTCCACACAGCTTGTTTATCAATTCTGTCTGCTCTAAAAGCCCTTGCACTGCTGTTAATTCATGTTTCCCAGTGTCTGAGTTTATGTTTACATCAGTTTCATTCTCTGCGATGCAGAATCAGTGGATGCTCTAAAACAATGGCTTTATTAAATAGAAATCTAGTCTTCTGACTTCCACTCTAATTTTACATAAATGACAGACTTAGCCCACTATGTACAATTGCCCTGTAGAAGTTAAAGCTGTAACTTTCAACAGGACTCAGGTTTTCCCAAAGTCTCAGACAGTCCTTTCATTTAAAGAGTTCTCAGCGAGGCAGTTGTAGCTCAGTGGTTGAGCATCTGCTTCACATGTACGAGGTTCCCGGTTT
>PVKH010026979.1:0-12917 GCA_004027955.1 Chaetophractus vellerosus
GGAGAATTTCTTGAATGTCAGAAGCTAAAAAAAGAAAAGAAAATCTAAGCAAAAGCACACCTTTAACAGTCTTTGCACACTGGCTTTGCATTGACTGGTGCGCTTCTTCAGAGTCGAGCCCTCCTATGAAGAAGAAAAATGCAAAGTACACTGTCCTCCCTGTCTTTTCTGGGCCTGTGACTTGTCCTGAGGTTGTGTTTGCTAATGGCCTTAGAATTTCCTCTGTTTACAGGAATTTGAAAGCCACTTCTTCCCAGGAAACCGAACTTCTCCCTTTCCTAGTCTTTCCCCTGCAGGACTGGAAACAGGTAATCCTTTGCCCCTAGCTGCCCAGCTCAATTGTTTCTTATTTTGCATTCTCTGTCTCACACTGCTTTTGCCTGGAGGGCAAATTCTGAGGGGAGGCGCGTACCAGAGAGAAGTTTCCCAAGTCAGTGTTTCCCAGCAGAAACAAGGCCAGGGACCTACAAAGGGAGCACTGGCAGGCTCCAAATTGCCCTTTGGAGAAGACAATGCAGAAGACAGGATGGATGCCAGGAGCTGCTTCCACTGCTCCCCAAAACTGTGCTTTCTTGTCCCAGCACCTGCCTCACAAATGCAGCTCTTCAGCTGTCCTCTGCCACTGTGAGAAAGCATACCACCTTAAGTCTTCTCTGCCACATTTGTCTGGGGGCAGATTGGAATAATGGCCACCCCCAGGGCCAGGCCTCCAGTGGATCTGAAGTAGCTAATCAAGAACAGTGATCAGCACTTAGGTGGTATGCCTATAGATCTTGGGGAACTAAGTCTTTATATCCTACTTTGGCACCAGCAAACTGTGTCAGGCCTTATTGTTGCCTCCCAAGAGGTTGGGGGATGGGCCACCATGCAGAGAATGTAATTCAGTTGTCTTTAACATAGTTTACCAGCTGCTTTCTCCCTCACTTCCCTGGATGCTGCACAGTATTCTACTGGACTCTGGAGTTTCAAAATAGTTGATTCAGACAAGGACTAATAAAGTGTCCTGAAGGGAGGCCTTTAGCCTACATATGGCCCTCAGGAATGTGGGCTCTGCCTCTCCAACATATGTTCCATGCTGGTGTTTGGAAGCTTTCATCTTATCTCCTGGATTCTGGGAACTGGTTGGTAGATTCCCAGGAGTCTTATGAGCATTCTATGCCTTCTGAGTCGTCAAAGGGAGTCTAAATCAGAGATGGATAATTACTTATTTATTTACTCACTCAGTTCAGATAAGTAGATTTCTGCCTAGCAATACATGCTTGAATCCATTTTGCCTGGATTGGCAATACTAACTGCACTGGTCAAGCCATGTGTGGTGTAAACAGACCCACTCTGAAAAGCACTGAGACCAGCCATACTCAGAGGCTCCTGATTCACCATGGCTGCATTTGGGACCTTGCTCTCCTGGCCAGACTTGACAGGGCCAAGTGTTGGTGTCTGGCCCAAAAGCAGTCCAGAAGAGAGCTTGGAATAAGAGAGCAACATGGGTTCTTTTTTATTTTAAGTAAACTTTATTTCAGCTTCAAAAAATAAAATAACAAACAAAAGGCAGCTTAAAAAAAATTAGAGGCTTTACTCTAAAATTTTAAATTCCATCCAGACACATTTATCTCATTTAATTCTAAAAACAGAGCTCAGTTGTTTCCTCAGTGCTCAAAAAGATAAATAAATGAGCCCAGATAATTTTATTTTTTGTAGTTTTGTTTTTGGTTTTTTTGTTACATATCCCCCCCTTTCTGCTTGTTCTTGCTGTGTTCATTTTTGCGTTCTTCTGTGTCTGCTTTGTCTCCCCCTGTTGAGGCAACGTGCCGAGTCAGCTCACTGCGCAGGCGGCTCTGCTCTGTTTGCGGGCGGCTCTGCTCTGTTCATGAGCAACTTGCCATGCCCGTGGAGGCTTTTTGCCCCACCCACAGCGGCTTGCCCTCTCAAGGCGGTCTGCCGGCTCGGAGAGGCCCCCGGGAACCGAACCCGGGGCCTCCCATGTGGTGAACTGGCACCCTATCCACTGGGCTACAGCCGGCCCCCCCAGATAATTTTAATGATATGTCCAAGGTCTCTTTCTTAATGAAGAAAATGAAGAAAAATATGCTCAATCACAATCATATTTCATAAAACTAAACCACATATTCTTTTGTTCATCCTTTAGCACTGTTATAGTACTGCCTTTGCTACAAAAATATTACATTATTATTATCATCTTTAAGTTACATTAGTTGTATTTTTCCCATGTATCACCATATTCTTTCCAACTTGTAGTAGAAGAACATTCTTGCATTTATATTAACTACCATCCTCATCCACCACCAAAATCACTGCTGTACAGTCCCTTGAGTATCCTCTAGCTGTCTTTCAATTAACCTTAACCTCACTAGACTACCCTCTTTCATCCACAATCACATTTATAAAGCAGCAGTGTTTGTTATACTCATTATAATGTGCTACCGTCAACTCCATCTATTACCAGATATCTACAATTAACCTTATTAAACATTCTATAGACATTCAGCATCAACCCCTCCTTCTCAACCCACCTTCTATCTCCTAGTAACCTCGACTCTGTAGTCCAACTCCATAACTTATTTCACTCGACATAATGTCCTCAAGGTTCCTCCATGTTGTCATGTGCTTCCCTGGTTTATTTTTTTAGTATAGTATTCCATCATATGTGCTGAATAGTATTCCGTCATATGAGCAAACCACATTTTGTTTATCCATTCATTGGTTGACAGGTGCTTAGGTTGTTTCCATCTTCTAGCAATTGTGAATAAGGCCATTATGAACATCTGTGTGCAAATGTCTGTTCATGTCCTTGCTTTCAGTGCTTCTGAATATATTCCAAGTAGAAGTAATTGCAGGATCATACAGCAGTCCTGTATTTAGCTTCCTGAGGAACCACCAAACCATTTTCCACAGAGGTGGCACCACTTTACATTCCCACCAACAGTGAAGGAGTCTTCTTATTTCTCCACATCCTCTCCAGCACTTGTAATTGTCTATTTTTTTTTTAATTTTTAAGTATTGATTTCTCCTTCCTTCATTGTTTGCACTTGCTGTCTGCTCATCTTTTTAGGAGGCACCTGGAACCAAACCAGGGGCCTCCCATGTGGGAAAGAGGCGCCTAATCACTTAAGCCACCTCCCCTCCCTCTATGTTTTTATGCAATGGTCATTCTGTATAGTATGAAATGATATTTCATGGTAGTTTTTATCTGTATTTCCCTAATAACTAGTGATGTTGAGCATCTATTCATGTCCTTTTGGGCCATTAGTATTTCTTCTTTGAAAAAATGCCTATTAAGTCTTTTGCCCATTTTTAATTGGGTTGCTTGTCTTTCTGTCACTGAGTCGTGTGATCTCTTTATATAACATGGAGATAAAGCCCTTGTCAGATATGCAATTTCTGAGGATTTTCTCCCATTGAATAGGCTGCCTTTTCACCTTATTAACAAAATCATTTGAAAAACAACAGTGTTTAATTTTGAGAAAGACCTATTTATCTATTTTCTCTTTCATTGCTCATGCTTTGGGTTTAAGGTCCATGAGACCATCACCTACCACAAGACCTTGAAGATAGTTTCCTTACATTTTCTTCTAGAAGTTTTATGATTCTAGATTTTACAGTTAGATCCTTGATCTATTTTGAGTAAATTTTTGTATAAGGTGTGAGATAGGGATCCTCTTTCTTTCTTTTAAATATGGATATCCAGTTCTCCCAGCACCATTTGTTGAATAGGCTGTTCTGACCCAGCTAGGTGCATTTGACAGCCTTGTCAAAAATCACTTGACCATAGATGTGAGGAATTGGGAGGAAAATAAAACACAGATTCCATTCATCAATCTTTCTATCTTTATGCCAGTACCATACTCTTTTTGCCACTGTAGCTAAATAATACGTTTTAAAGCAGGGGTTTTTAACTTTTTTGTTCCACAGGCCCCTTTGCCAGTCACATGGAAATCACGGACCCCTTAATAAGTCCACACTATTTTGTGTATTATTTAATAAATATATCACACCTGCACCAACAGGTCCCCCCAGGAATTTTTTTTAATTTAAATTCAAACTCATTGACCCCTTGTTAAGAACACTTACTTTAAAGTCATAAAGTGATACTCCTCCAAATTCATTCTTCTTTTTAAAGATACTTTTGGCTATTCAGGGGTTCTTACCATTCCAGATAAATTTGATAATTGACTTTTCCAATTTTGCTAAGGAGGCTGTTGGAATTTTTATCAGGATTGCTTTAAATCTGTTGATCAGTTTGGATAGAACGGACATCTTAATGATATTTAGTCTTCCAACCCATGAACAACGAATGTCTTTCCATTTAATTAGGTCTTTCATTTAGCAGTGTTTTATAGTTTCCTGAATACAGGTCTTTTCTGTCCTTGATAACCTTTATTCCTAAATATTTGATTCTTTTAGTCACTATTGAAGTGGAATTTTTTTCTGACTCCCTCCTCAGTTTTCTCAGTAGTATTCAGCATGAGTTCTTGATAGGGAGGACAGACTGGCAAGAACAACTCTGTCCTTTGGGTTGGGATGTCTGTGCTATGTGTAGAAAAAGACAATGACAGTCAGAATCCATGAATGGCATATGGAATCAGCAAGCAGCAGCACGATGCAAAAAGAAGACATATCTGTTATGTACACTTGCAAGTCCCCAGTGCCCAGCTCCATCACTGGCTCATTGGTAGTTTTTCAATAAATATATGTTTAAGGAATGATTTAAAGAATTGAGAAATATTTGTCCATAGTCGCAGGGAAAGTAGAAGCAGAGCCTGGGGAGGTCTTGATCATAATAATGGTCAAATCCCAATGTAAGCTTATTGCTGAGTGGGTGACAAGATCCCTTGCTCCCTGGTGGTCCTGGGGCCTGGCTGTACCATCGTAGAGAATGCTTCCTGCATCTGCCTTCTTACCTGCATAATTCAAAAAATAAAATGATAATAACTTAAGTACTCTGAATGTCTCTTGAAACCTGTAAAAGATCTACAAGACATTGTCAAAGTAGGAAGGAAGTAGAATCCCTGAACCTGGAGACATTTAAAATGAAAGGAAAACCATTTGAACTTTGAGGCCTAAGGGGTCCACCTGCCTTGGGATTCACCTCCAGGACTTCTTAACTCCCCTGGTCTTGAATTAAGAATGGGGTAAAATATCTTAGTAGGACTAGAAGCAAGAAAAAATATTTTTCATATAGTTTCTTCCCCCTTTCTTCCAGCCACACTTTACCTCTTGTCATGTCAAATACAAGAATTTCTGTACCTGTTCCTGCCTGATATAAACAGAACCCAAGATTTGATGAACCCTCTCCCAGGTGAAGCCTGGAGACAGACCACAGCTCTGTGCCCATCCCCATCCTAAATGAGTCCGCACAACTCAAACCACCCTATAATCAAAGCATGATTTATTCTGGAGCCCTAAATCCACAGCAAAACATTAGATAATAGCTAGCCTATTAATAAGAGATGAAGATGTTATTTTTAGAATAGGTTAACCTAGAAAAATGTTGACTTAGTTTTTGCTTACTAAGATAACCAAGATTCTATATATTAGTGGCTCACCTATTTATGTGCTTAGAAGTGGTCAAATTAGCAGGCACATATCTGCCCTCATAACTCTTTATGGGGTGGGGGAGGCCACTGAAATGGACACAGGTGAGCTGGACAAGGAAGAGTTTCTTTTGTGAACAAATACATTCCTGTTTCCTTCAGAAAGCATCTTGAAATCTATTCTAAATGCTATGAAGACCCAAGCTTGAAAGAATACTACAGATTCAATGTGTGCTGCACAATGACTACAGTATCACACTGAGTTAACATCTGCTCCTCTTTTCAGTTTTCTTCAATGGGTGGATATATGGTAAACACAGGCATGGAACAGTGCAAGAATGACTGCTGCTGTGGGTTTATCTGGAAGCTTTTTAATTTCTACATGGAACTAATTCGTAAGAGAATGAGGAAGGATAATAAAAAAGCATTTTATCAGAAAACCCAAATCTGTCTCTCTACTTCCTTTAGATATTTTCAATCACCCCTGGCAATTACATAAAAGAAATGGTATGGCCATTTCCCAGATGGGGAAATTGAGACCCAGAAGAGTCATGATGATGAAATACTTTCCTGTTGATTCTGGAATGAAAACCCAATTTTCCTAATTTTAATTTCAGTATTATGATCTAGATAACATATATTTCATTATCTTAACAGATAAAATGAGATCGAACCTATAACTCAAATTTACAGATGCAGACTTCCACTCTGGCTCTGATACAGTAGCATGTATTAATCCAACCATCCTGCTGAGAACAACTACAAAAGCTGAATAAAATACAAAACAAGTTGTTGAGAGACAATAGAGAGCCACCAGGTCAGCCAGGACTTTGAAGGGCCGAAAGCTCAGAGAAAAAGAAAAGGTAAGTGAGTCCAATATTCTTCCTTCCCTTTCCCCTTGAAGTGTTTGCTAGTTCATAAAGAGAACCCTAAGCAGAGGTTTAGGGTTTTCAGCAAGTGTTACAGGACAATAGAGACAAAAATGACTACCAGGACTACCAAGGCATCATCAGTACTTTGAAACCAAGGAATTAGGAGGAAAATAAAACCCAGACAAATGAGTACATTCTGCATTGCATTTCATCTTGTACTTAATTCAATTCCTAAACTGTATAGAATGAGATTCCAAAAAGCCAGCTGGGGGTGGTCAGCTAAGAAACTATAAAGCTTAGCAGTTTTCGGAAGTCTCATCAGGCTAGAGAAAGAGATACCTCAATAGCTAACCCCTGGGCATAATAGACTATCCCACACAAAGTACTGAATTAGCTCAATATCTGCTCAGATCAAGAGATCTGTCCTTAATCTAACTTTCAGAAGGAAAAGTAAATCCTCTGTAGGGGGGTTATCATTCAAAGCGTTTATAATTTTTTATGTACAGTATCCAGCATTCAGTGAAAACTTACCTGGCATGTTAGTAAATAGAGCCAAATGAATGGAAACCAAGAGGAAAATATAGACAACATAAACAGATCCATAAGTGAACCAGGTATTGTTGTTATCAGATGGTACTTTAAAATAGCTGTGATTGATACTTTTAATGGCAAAGTTAGAAGGTTATATTTTTTAAAATCTATTTTAAAAACTGGAAATGCTAGAACTGAAAACTACTATTACAAAATTAGGAATTAAAAGATGTGTTGAACAACAAATTAAACAGAGCACCAGAGAGAACTGGTGAATTGGAATTTAAGTTAGTAGATAGATTGAAGCACAGAAAGAAACAAAAATGAAAAATAAATACAAGAGTATAAGAAATATATGAACTATATGAACTATAGTGAAAAGGTCTAACCTATGTGTAATTGGAGTTCCAGGAGGAGATGAGAAAGACAATGGGTCAGAAGCAATATTTGAAGAGATACTGGCTAAATTTCCTAAAATAATAGATATCAATTCACAGATTTAAGAAATTCTACAAAATTTAAGCTAATGATAAATATAAACCAAAAAAAGCACAATTAGGCACATCATAGTTACATCTTGCTGAAAACATAGACACAACATGTTATAAACAAAAAACAAAGAGAAATCTTAAAAAACAACCAGAAGTGAGGGCTAGGGGCTGTGGGGGAGAAGTACATCGTATTCAAAGCAGCAGCAATAATATTGATGGCTGACTTTTCAAAAGAAACAATGGAATACAGAAGATGATGAAATGACTTCTTTAAAATGCTGAAAGAAAAAAAAAAAAAGCCAAATCCTAGATCTAGAAAAGTATCCTTTAAAATGAAAACCAAAAAAGGCATTTTAGTGAAATGTATTAATATATAGCATTTCAGACCAAGCTGTAAATATATGTTTAAAGTATATTATTTATGTAATACATTTTTTTCTTTGCTAATGTGTATGCCCTTTCCCATAGACCTACAAGGAAACAGACAAGATAAGAAAAAAACATGAGTTTTAAGAGCAATCAACTGATACAGCTCATGTTTTTCCTTGTGCTCAAAACTTTCAGCCAACTTTTGCCCTTGTCTTCAAATACATAAAATGTCATGCCTAAGAAAACAATATCTCTATATAAGTAAGCCTCTTTGCTAATTCAAAAACATGAGAAAATCAGGTTTAAATATTTTACCTAGCACTGCACAGCAGCTAAAGAAAGGAGGGAAATAACTTATCTCCACAATAGGCTATATTCCCAATAAATCCTGTGCTGGACAGAAAATTCTCAAGGATTATGAGCAGACTTGAATAAATGCATAAATACATTTATAGAAATGCATTTTCTAAAGAGAAGTGTGTTGAGACTGTATCTGCTAAAACATGGTAAGCATCTTTTCCTTAATAAAGTCCACAGAGTATAAAGGAAAGATCATGGGCTTTGGCATCAAACAGAACCTTCAGACCTCTCTTCAAATCCACCACTCTCTAACTGTAGAACCCTGACCATTATTTTGAGCTGCTTTGACCCTTGTTTTCCCCAACTTTTAAGTTAGGATTCTAATACCTACCTCAACGAGTTGTGAAGATTAAATGGGACAATGCATGCGAATTGCCTAGTATAGTGTATGACTTACAGTTGGCACTCAAAATAGAAAGTATTATTTTTATTATGCAGACACACTACTTTTTCAGGTAGAAGGAAAGTACTCAATGGCAAAGCATTAAGTGAATGAGTCCACTGTCACTGAGAGGATGACGAGGAATGGCCAGGTACTGACAGAAGCAACATGTCATTTATCCATGCTGAGTTCCCTCTCCTGCAAGCTGTGAAATTTGGTTGCCTTAGAGATAGGGTAGTTATTAGCCATCAGTGAAAATAAGCACACCACTGAGAATTTATAGGAAAATGCATTTAATTAAGTGTCATCTGAGCCACCCACACTGTGAACGAGGAGTCTGGCAACAAAGGGATTATTGTTGCCAAGTTCCTGCCAAATGTTATTTTCCTAAGTTAGTGAGTTTTTTGTTGTTGTCTTTTTTTTTTCCTGTCCGAGGTTTGAACAAAGAGTTCCAGATGGCAATGTGGAATGAGAAAGCCCTGTCACCACAGACCAAAAGTCTCCCAAAGCACAAAGAAGACTGAAGAAACCTTAAAAAAATATTTCCCCTGGATAGAAGAAGTGGATGGGGTTACTACACGCAGATGTAAAGTAGGAAATAATGCTGACTAAACTTTAGGGTAAATCCTTTAAGGACGTTAATTCAGGGGTTTTCATGTTTGAAGATACCCCCCCACACACACAGAGTCTCCCAGTGCAGCACCTTGTGCCAAGTGCCAGGGACAATTAAGTGTTGGTTTAATTGAATTAGTCTGATCACTAGAGACGATAATAATTACACAACAACAATATAACCAACAATGGCCGATTTGTTGAGTGCTGGTATGCTTCAGTCACCATATTAAGCACATTATGTGTATCATCAAATTTAATCCTTGTGTAACCCCATGAACTATCATTCACCTGCAAGTTATAGTCTCAGAGAGGTTAAAGAGTTTGCCTCTTATCACAGAGCTAGTCAGTAACAGAGCTGGAGCACAAAACCAAGTCTCTCTGACTCCAAAGGTCATATTCTACCACTGCACAGAAAAACTGGATCAAAGTTCTAAAAACTCCACCTTCACAGGAATAGGTAACTAAAAAATCAATGTATAAGATTGTTTGGCTAATAGAGGAATATTGGGCAACATTAGAATATAGGTCAATAAACTCAGAAAGATACCTACTGTGTTGGGAAATCACAGGACATTCTGGGTAACAAAGAAGTCCAATGTCATGGGATTAAAAATTAAAACATTCCAAAAAGTCAATGAAGGCCATGTGTTTAACTCAGCCTCCATATCTCCATTTGAGGAGCAGAGTTTGCATATATTGTTTTAGAGCCACCAGCAGCCTCATGTAGAGCTATAGTTTATATGGCCCTCTTTGTATTAGCTAAAGCTAATAGAAAAATGTAGATGTGCAAATTGTAAATATAAATGTGAAAAAGTCATTGTTGAAATTTCTTCTGGAAATCACATCTATTGACAAAAAGTGTCAATGTCAGGATCTTATTTTTGTAATTCCTTAGAAATAGAAAATAATGGAATCAAGATATGGAAAGTACTTAAGCACAGCCTGCAAGTGCAATTTTGTCCCATGGGAGCTATCTGCCTACATTTTGGGGTAATTCAGGGTCTCCACCATTACCTAGATCTAGCATTTATAAGCTGAAAACTCCAAAATTGCCCCTTACAAAATATCTCAGCTGAGCTAAAAAACCATACATCCAATTGGATTCCAGATAACTCCAATTATATATCACAAAAACAGTTCAAATTCACTATCACCAAAATTGAACTCTTCATCTTATAGTCCAAATCCGTTTCTTTCTTTGGTATCTCCTGTTCTACAGTGAATAGCCCAGGCATTCTCACAGTCATTAGAGCTAGAGAATCTTCTCTTTATCCCTCCACATCCAATCAGCCACCAAGTTCAGTTAGTTCCATCTTTGTATATCTTGATTTCACCTCTATCTTCCCATTCCCAGCACTACTCTCTTAGTTCATCATTATTTCTCATCTGAATCAAACCAAGTCTCCCATAATCTTCCTTCTAGTCTTGGTCAGACAGAATCCATTTTCCACACTGCATCCACCATTATCTTTATGAAATCCACCCTCCTCCTATCATCTCATTGACAAAAAGCTTTCAGTTTTTCACCATATACTGTACTTCTGTAAAGTCCAGATATCTTTACATGCCATACAAGGTCCTCCATGACTTGTTACCCTCTTACTTCTCCATTTTTGAGTCTTCTATAATCTAGTCAAATCTCCATTTTTGAGTTTCCTATAATCTAGTCAAATCAAACTCCAAAAGGTCTGGACTCTCATTTCTATAATTTTTGTAATGGCTGCCCTTTTAAAATAAAAAACAAACAACAATAAACATCTTTTCATACCATGCATATCCCTCTCTTCCTAACCCCTCCCACTTCCATCTAACATTAGGTTGCTTCTAGGAAATTTGGTTTTAGTGTCCATCTTCTGTCTTTTCTTAGAACTCTGTGCTTACCTCTGTCATGCACTTAACATGTTGTGTTGTGACCATATTCCCAACTACTACATAAGAGCCTAAAGGACAGCAGTGTGTTATATTTATTTTGTATCTTTATTACCTAGTATAATATCAGAAAATAATAAGTGGTCAATAAACATCTGTTGAATAAATTAATTCAAAAGAGAAAGAGAAGAAGAGAAGAGTGTCATTTTTCTGGGAAAATTTATTTACAGACAAATTTTATTAATTGTGAGACAAAGTCAACCTGTTACATTTTCAGAATTCAAGACTTCAGCAGATAACGAAGAGGGATAAAAGAAAGTTTGACCTGAAATTTTTTTATTAAAAAAAGAATATAATTAATGTATTGTCCCCTAAAGGGACAAATGGATCCATCAACTGAAGCTCAAACTAGTTCACAAGCATCCCAAATCTAATAGTGTTTGCATAAAGCCTCTGGGTAAATGAACATATTTTTCACTGGACTCTGGAGACAGCCCTTGATAAAAATCATAGAATGAAGCCAGCATGCTAGAACATTCCTCCATGAAGAACAAATCCAGTCATGGAGAAAGTAATGGTAAAAATAATAATCATGATAGATAGATAGATAGATAGATAGATAGATAGATAGATAGATAGATAGATAGATAGATAGATAGATAGATATAGATAGATAGATGATAGATAGATAGATAGATGATAGATAGATAGATAGATAGATAGATAGATAGATAGATATCAATAGATAGACCACTGCTACATCTTCAACAGCAAAGTGGAGAATTGTGCAACAATAAATGCATGCAAAAAGTGCTGACATACATAAGATGGAAGCCAATGGGCTAACAGTTCAGACAGAGTTCATCTCTGAAAAAGAAGTTATGACCTGATCCCAAAGATGGTGACATCTGTGTAAGCCCAGCTCCCTGGTGCAAAAGCTGTGAAGAGTGAGAGGAAAATCAGACAAGACTGAACAAGTGAAGAGAAGAACAGAAGATGAGAAAGAGGAAGCTGTAAAACAATAGCAGCAAGGGTGTTGACCACTGGCAATAGCCTCATAGCAGAGAAAAAATACATTTTCACTGAAAGTGGGAAAAACAGTACACTGGAATCAAAGATATGGGAGCAAAAACAGCCCTAAATTCAGAACTAGCACTTCCAGCCATGACGGAGTAACAAAGATTATTTTCACCCTTGTGCCTTAAAAAACAACAACAAAATGGACAAAATTTTTAAAATGTTTTCCAGTCTTTGGACAATAGGCACCACAGTACAGTGGATCCTGAGAGAAAAGAAACAAGTTAAGCCCTATGATTGCTCCAGCTTACTGGTTGGAGAGTAACAATGCAGAGAGAGGGAATCCAAACAAAGCCCAGTAGTCTCCCTGAGTTGAGAGAACACAGTTGAGAAATCATGGATATCAAGGTAGCTAAATTTGCAGAGGAGAAGAGAGACCTGCACAGTCTTCAGCTGAGTACTGATCACCACAGGATGTGGAGAAACTGTGTGGGGGAGGGGAGAAGAAACACCAGAAATGAGCAGGTAGAACATCTGAGTGTACATGGTGTAAGGTATAGTTCATGTTCCCACAGTCAAAATGGAAAAACCTTATAAAACTTGGGGCTTTGGGCATACTCAGAAGGAAAAGCAATAGCCCTAGACTAAAGGCTGCTCTAGTCTCACTTAACCAAGTTTAAAAGTCAATCTCAAATATGCAGTGCAAAGTGTAGACTATAATGTAAACTACTGACCATGGTTAGTAGCAATGCTTCAATATGTGTCCTTAAATTGTAACAAATGTACAAATGAAAGATGTTAAAGGGGGAAAGTGAGGGAGGGGGACAGGTGGGGTATATGGAAATCTGCCTATATTTTT
>PVKH010026980.1:0-13096 GCA_004027955.1 Chaetophractus vellerosus
CACTTTTACTGGAATTTTCAGCTAGCTAGCAACCAGCACTACAGGACTTCACTTGCCATCTCCCAATGTCATATGAGCCAATTAATTATAATAAATGTATACATATACACATATACACATATATGCTTTTTGTTCTATTTCTCTGGAGAATTTGGACTAATAGAGGTGTCTATCCTAAAGCCTTTTATTTTAGCAGATATCCCAGAATTCAACAATGCTTTTTGTGTTGCAGTCAGAATAGTTCTCAGTTTATTCTCTCTTTCTTCTTTAGCATTTATCACCATATCTGCACCAGCTGTTCATGGTGGAGTGGCCCATACAAAATAAGTTTTACATCTGCCTTTGGCCCATCTGTTTCCACAGGCAGTGCTTACCTCATTACCTGCTGTGATTCAGGATCCTGCAGAAAAATGCCTTGGTGTGATTTATCTACTTGGATGCCCCAGGTCTACTGATACTGCCAGCATATTTGCCTAATATTGTGGACAATATATGATGAAAGGGCACAGGGAGCAGAGATACCATCACAGTTACAGAAAGGTTCTACTTTTAGGACTGAAGGCTACAATTTATGCCTTCAGTCACAATGGATATAACCCGCTTACTGAAACTTGAATTATGTTCCTAAATTTCTAGGAAAATGCTTCCTGTCCCCCTGACTTTATGGTCACCATTGCATGATACTCATTATTGACACTTATCCAAAAGCTAGTTAACTCTTCCTTTGCTGCGAATGTAATACAGGTTTTGTTTGTATGGTAACAGGCATCCCCAGGGCATTTACTAGTAATTTTTCTAGAGGAGAGCTGTGCTCATTGAGATGAAAAATTTACCTTCATGGTAAATATTAAACAAAAATGGAAAGTCATATATTTGGGATGCTGTCCTTTGAGATTTTAATACCTGGATCTATGATCGAAATCTTGGGTTCATTAAAAGAGATATTGCTAATCCTCCCTCCACAGTTTGGAAAGATGGGATGTATGTGGGTCATTCATGATATTGGCAAGTGACTACACTAATTCTGAAGTTCCTATATCCTTATTTCCTATTAAATGGTATAACAAGTGTCTACTTTCCTAGACTTGTTTTAGGGGGAGATTTTGTTTCTTGTACCTGAAAGTGTATCACTGATATACATGGGATCTGGTTCACTCCTTGCCCCTTGGGGAGGGATGGGGCATTGACTGTGGATTGATGGCAGGGAGTAGTCTAGGGAGACAGAGCTGGGTCAGGAGGCAGAGGAAATCTGAAGTCCTGAAGGAAAGAAAATGCCTAAGGGTAAATGTCATTTAAATCATAGAACTCTCAGAGTTTTAAACAAAGGAAAAACAATGTCCTACGAAGTCCTAGGGGTTCACTTGAGGCTTGGAATGAGTGTCAAAACAATTTCAGAGACCCTCCAGAGAGAAGAGCAGAAGCAAGAGCAAGAGTCAGGTAAGAAAGATAAATAAATTCCATGAAAATTTAGGATGCCTAACGCTGGTAGTAATTAGACTATTTTCTACTACCAAAGGAGTGAGTGAATCTGCCTTTAGAGCACAGATTACGAAAGATGTATGGATTCTTGTTTTTAAAATCGCAGCTACCTTTCAATCCCTCATTGCCTAAGTCTTGTACTACGTACACCTTGTGTTTGATGGCTTGTAGACATCAGATAGCTCCAAATATATGATTTCCTGGTTTCTGTACTAAAATTACCAGCTAAATCAACCTTCCTGCTTGGGAAGTGTGATGCCAAGAATATACTTAGGATATTTTCACACACTGTGCTTTATAAAGTCAATTTAAAAACTTTAGTGAGGGTCTTATATGAGCTTGGCCTGTATTGGTTATCATCTTTCAGAACTAACAATGCCATCTTACAAAAGGACTTTTATAAAACCTACACAAATGGAAAGCAAAGGACATTCTTTCCCCTAAGCTTTTAAATAATTTTGCACATTCAGATTCAGTAGTTGTTTTTCTAAGATAATATGAAATAAATACCCTCTGTTTTTCCCAGAAAACGTAGTCATCAATAAGGTTTCGCTGGCCTTTCCAAAGCAGATTATAGAAATCTTCACCTAGAAATGAAGAATTGTTTATCTCTACATCATTTGTCAAGACCTCTTGGAATAACTGAATTTATGCAAAGACTTGTACATCAGTTGAGGTTATTAGTGCAAGCAAGAGAAAACATCTCTGACTAATAAAAGCATAAAATTAATTCAAAGGTCATCAGGCTGCTCTCAAAATCTCTAGGAAGAAAAAAAACTCTACGAAGGACATAGATCCAAGGTGGGGACTGTTGCAGCAGAGGAACAGTGTTCTAAATTATGGTGTAGCACTACCCTGGCATACATACCACTGTTGTTGCCACTGGGCATGTACGCCAGAGCTCACAACATTGACCTTGAACAGTGGGGCTGCTGCCCTTGGAATGGTCACCCCAGCTGCTTCTGGAACCTGGCGGAGCTGTGATTGCTGATGAAATATTCTGGGCAGTCCTCAATTCTTCACATCAATAGGACATTATTCAAAATCTTGGGTGGATGCTTGCAACTAGAGGTATGTCATTATGTCAAGTCCATTTTGTCATTATGTCAATTAGAGTTATGCCAATTATGTCATTATGTTGATTGGAGTTATTTCATTATGTCAAACCCATTATGTCATAACCCATTATGCCAAAGTACCATATTTCCAGAGAGCCAGAAGATAGCTAACATTTTATATTCTAACTGAGGAATCCAGGCTTTGTTTCGTAAGGAGAAAATGTCTTAAATGTAGAAAGGAATTCAGATTCTGGATTGCCAAAAGAAGGGCAAATATCCACACAGCAGTCAGTTACCTTTTTTCCTTCCTTTTTTTTTTTAACTTCACTATTGATTATTTTCTTCAATCATAATTTTCTGACTTTTGTGTGAAAAAATAGCATATCAATATTATATAACCAACTCTATTAATGATAAAGCATATTCTGAAGGATGTTTGACTTTTTCAGTAAGTGCAGAATCATGAGTCCAACCTATAGTAGACATTAAAACGCACACTATTTTCACTGTAGCCTTGTATATTGAAGGTCACACATTTAATAGGTTATAGTTTGTGATTATGAATAAAGCTTAGATATAGTATACAACAAATGGGCAATAAATCCATGTTGTGATTTCATTGACCAAAGCCTGAAACCAGATGATCTAAGTGGGTCCTGGACCTATATAATTTTTCTCTAGACAATGTCCCGGCCTATTTCCAACAGAAACCAAGCCAGAGTTTCTTGTGAAACTGAAAATAATGGTTTGAATGGAATGAATAGCTTGTTAATGTAGGGTAACCTGTGTTTCTCCAGAGCTGGGACTAAAAAAGGGAAGTATGCTAAAGTAACAATGACATTCATAAGGGATACCCCTGCAGTAAGATATGGAAATCCATAAGGTTAATTAGTGGTAGTGAGATATAAAGGAGACAGCTGGACCATATTGATAGCCCATTTGTAAGAGCAGCCAGAGATTTCCTAAACCAATAAATTGATGAGAAAGAGAGGCTTTCTTGCCAGAGTTTCTGGCTATGGCATAGCATCCATACTCTTTCTCTGCTGATATGAGGAAAATACTGTCTTCCTTCTCTCCCCTTTACATTATATTTACTGTACAGTGCCAGCTACATGAGCTACAGGGATTGATGCAGAGTGAAATATAGGGCTTCTTGTTCAAAAAGCAGAAAACATATGCTGTTATATACACTGAAATATAAAATTCTTTCCTTTCTTCTGTGGTCTCTCTTGACTTGTCATGCTGTTTTTTTTTTTTTTAAAGATTTATTTATTTTATTACATATTTCCCCTTCCCCCCGCTGCGGCGACGCGCCGAGAGTGGTCACTGCGCAGGTGCAGCTTTCCCCGCTTGTGGGCGGTCTCTGCGTCCGTTCATGGCCGGCGCTTGATTCAGTTCACAGGTGGCTGGCTGCGCTCCATCCGCGGGCGACCTGCCCTGCCCGTGGCGGCTCTTGCCCTTTCCGTGGCAGCTTTTTGCCCTGCCCACGGCGGCTCCAGCCCGCCCATGGCAGCTTGCCATTCTCAAGGCGGTCTGCCCGCTAGGAGAGGTCCCCGGGAATCAAACCCAGGGCCTCCCATGTGGTATGCCGGCGCCCTATCCACTGGGCTATCGAGCCGGCCCTGTCATGCTGTTTTTTAATTACTATTTAGTCATGTTCTAAGTAAAGAGCACTGAAATTTTAATTATTAGCAAGAATTTTACCATTTTTCTTTATGTTGTGCAATGTTCACTTTAGATGCAAATATGGGAGCATTTAATTCATATGCAGAATCATCAAAATTATGCAACTTGTATTTTGTTGCTTGCACATGAGTATGCACTTCCTTCTGCAAGTAGAGTGGAAATGTTGCACAAAAGTAACTGTTGCTTCCATTTCACTTCTTGATACATGCACATTCTGTCAATATTCTATCTTCAGCTAACTGATGAGTAAGGGAAGACTGAAAATAAAAGGAACAATGGATTGCCCTATTTTTCCTTTTTTTCTTTTTATGTCATCATTTTCAGTATAACTGATTGAATAATATAAGAAAATAAGATAGGCAAAAAAGGAGATGATAGGTGATCACCACTGCTTACTTTCTGAGTTTGAAGGAAAATCGGCACATAAGGACTAGACCTCTCAGGGCTGCCAGCTCCCCCTTCTTACTAAGTCATGGTAGACGTTAACACACCTCATGCACTCTCTTTGCATCTCACCCAACTCGTGGGTCTCCCAGTGTTCTGTGCTCTTGGGGCATCATGAACACCATATGCTAGGGAAGGTAGCAAAGAAGTGGGGAATTTGTCTCCTCTGTCTATGTGCATGCTCCATTGTTCCATCAGACATCATTCACCAAACACAAATTTTGCCTTAAGAATTTCAAGATGGTAACAGACTGAGTGTGGGGCCTTCTGAGAGTGGGACTCTGTGCAACTGCACAGGTTCCATATCCAGGAAGCCAGCTCTGACTCTTTTGTAGACTCCCAATGCAGCACATTTTATGTTCATGTACTAAAATATTAGTTCTCTCTCTCTCTCTCTCTCTCTCTCTCTCTCTCGTACTCTCCTACTTTTCACTCTGGCATAAGTTCTTGCACAAAGAAAGAAGGAGTAGGGAAATGAGGAAAACCGGAAGAAAATAAGAATTACACATACTCTGGAGTACCACCAAATCATACTCTTTCTTCACGTTAGCTCTAGTTTTAACCTAAGATTGTAGGGGCATGTTAGACTAAAACCATTTCTAATCATGGAATATCTCTTTGGTATCCCTTACTAAGAGACCCCCAGAAGCCTTATGAATCAGAACTCTGTATATGTCATGACATTGCAAATTTGTAGAGGACACGGATCTCACCTATCTGGTTGCATCTCCCCACCTTCCCATTCCCCTCTCCCAGGCCCGTGGGCACAGTAAGACTTGTGAATGTCACATGTATATATTTTCTGTGGCTGGTTATTGTCTTTTCTCAAATCTCTCTGCCCAGATTTCTCTTACCTCCCAGAATCTTTTTTTTTAAAGATTTATTATTATTTTATTTATTTATTACTTATTCCCCTCCCCTCCCCGCTCTTGCTGTGTGTCCATTCTTGTGTTCCTCTCTGTCCGCTTTGTCTCTCCCCGTTGTGGCGATGCGCCAAGACTGGTCACCGTGCAGGCGGCTTTGCCCCGCTTGTGGGCAGCTTCTGCTTCCATTCACGGCCGGTTCTGCTTCAGTTCGTGGGTGGCTGGCTGCGCTCCATTCGCGGGCGACCTGCCCTGCCCGTGGCGGCTTTTGCCCTGTCTGTGGCAGTTTTTTGCTTTGCCCATGGCGGCTCTGCTTCAGTTCACAGGTGGCTGGCTGCACTCCATTTGCTGGCGACCTGCCCTGCCCGTGGTGGCTTTTTCTTATCCATGGCAGCTTTTTGCCCTGCCCATGGCAGCTCTGCCTGCCCATGGCAGCTAGCCCTTCTCGAGGAGGTCTGCCCACTAGGAGAGGTCCCCGGGAACTGAACCCCGGGTCTCCCATGTGGTATACCAGTGCCCTATCCACTGGGCTATATGGCTGGCCCCCCTCACAGACTCTTACTGCACAATTTCCATTACTGGAAATGAACAGATCTTTTGAAATAGAAATATTCAGACTAGAAGAAGATTTTCAATTTCTAGGTCTATAATGTATTTTGGTATTTTGAAAAGACATACATGTGTACTATAATTCATATGATGAGTGCTCCTGCAAAGTTGCAAACAAATCCAAATTTTATAAAACAGGTTTAACGTGAATGAGAGAAATGTAAATCTCTTGTTAGTGATTTCCTTTGTAAATTGAGAATAAGGATCTTTGAATGTATTGCTATGACACTTGTATTAGTCAGCCAAAGTGGTGTTGATGCAAAATACCAAAAAGCTGTTGGCTTTTATAAAGGGTATTTATTTGGGATAGAAGCATACAGTTACCAGGCCATAAAGCATAAGTTACTTCCTACACCAAAGACTCTTGCCATTTCTTGAAGCAAGATTGCTGCCCATGTCTGCCAAGAGTTCAAACTTCCTGGGTTCCTCTCTTCCCGGGCTTGTTTCTTTCTGGGCTCAACTGCTCTGCTCCTTTGTGTGCTTACTTTCTGGGCTCCAGCTCAAAACTTCAAACTTCCTTCTCTGCAATGCAGTTTCTCTGTGTGTCCCTGCCCACCATGGGGGCAGGCATATAATGTCTTACTGACATGGCCCAATCAAAGCCTTAATCATTATTTAATCAAGTAAAAGTGAAACCTCTGAATCCAATGTAATCTAATATACCCAGAGGGAAAGGCCATTTTATAAACGTAATCCAATATCTATTTTTATATTTCATAAACTATACCAAACTGCCATAACACTTATAATTTTAATTTATAGAAATCTTCCTCTACATACATTTTTTAAATAAGAAAATCACAAAATTCATATCAATTCTATATTCTACACTAAATTGAATATCTATCTATCTTATCTATCTATCTATCTATCTATCTATCTGTCTGTCTGTCTATCATCTATCAACCTACAGCTACGAAAGTACAATTTGTTGAGCACTTGATAGTGCCAGGAACTATTTTTTTGTATAGATGATCTATTAAATCCTTTCAACAACCTGTAGGGTGGATATTGTTATTTCCCCTTTAGATGAGAACAAACAGCTTAGATGGTTTAAGGAATTTGTGCAAAGTCATGGAAGTAAGTGGCAGCACCACTGTCCTGTCCAGCTCACTTTAATGCCAAGCCTAAAGTCCCATGCTGTACTACATTGATTTATTGTTGTAGTTCTGTAAAAAGGTCTAATATATTTCACATCTCCTTATGTATATTGAGTAAGTCATCCTAATAGAGAACTGAGCATTATTCATAAACATTTCAGCATCACACATGTGTAATTATGATATTACTAAATGAAGCAGAAATAAAAGATACCTTGTAAAGGAAAATGCTGCTACTGACAAACCTATATTTTTTCCTGGTAAATATCATAGATCAAAAAATGTGCAGATAAAATCGGACATCTATTTTAGAGGATCATTGTGTGTATCTAAAACTGTGTGTGCATTTGAAGGCGAGTATTTGAAACCACCAACAGAAGGCTTCAGTTTGACAGCAGAGCTTGGAGCTGCCTGACCGAAGGCAGGTCTAGATGCCAACCTTTACTCAAGAATGACATTGTTTTTGGACAGCATCATTCATTTTTTTTTTTTTGCTTTCATTTCCTAGGCAATGTAGACTTCTTTGTAAGTCTGTGATTTTTACCCCTTCCCAGTCTAACCATATATATATATACATACATACACAGAATTTTTTAATCCAAATCCTGCAATTAGAATTTCAGATTTCAATTTTGGAACCCCATACATCAATCTCATGTTTTTATTTATACCAAGTAACAGGCATTCTAATTGAAGAGCACAGAGGAGGTTTTGTATTTTATTAACATGTTTAATCTTTAAGTTGAGTTTTATGGTTTTTTTACTGAGACATTTTTATATTACATTTTCAAAATAGTTGTAGGAATATTAAATGCTATTAACATTGTTTTGGGGTGGGTTGGTTCCTAGAAATGAAGTACAGACACCTCTAACATCCAAATACTTCATGACACATAATTACAGTGGTGGCAGTAGTGATGATGGTAGTGTTGGGGATATGTGTGGTATTTGTGTGTTTGTGTAGAAGATGAATGTCCACATTTTCAATTCCTAAGATGTATTTTCTTCAAAACTATTGCTCATTGAATGTATGACCTAAATAAAATCCAGCCAAACTTCTATACAAGCCCTCATATTTCATTATACTACTTTCTAACTTTCCTTCATTTGATTCTGAAAATGCACGTTATAAATAGAGTGTTGATTTATTAAAAGGCTTTTATTTTAGGGAAAATGAGCATTACCATTGTAAATGTCATCTAGATTTTGTAAATATTACAATGTGGGAAAAATAATTATCTTTGGATCAAAGAAATTCAATATGCTTTGTCTCTACTTATATAGTGAGTTCCTGGAGGGTAGGAAATGATCATTTTAATTTCCTTTCATTATATTCCAATAGTGAGAAGTTAGACAAATCATTATTAATGGATGGTATAAGTTCTGATTCTTTTTTTAAAAAGCAGGTGAGTTTTCATTTGTTTTGTTTGTTTTTGAAGAATGAATTTTTTTGGTTCATGAGCTTGTGGAGCTCAAGGCTTGTGTACCAGAAAATGATTGCATAAATCCACCTAAATAGCTCCATGCTAGAGGCTCAGGCCAGTCTTGCTGTTGTACTCTTTGGGAGCACAGCATTGGGAGGAAAGCTGTACTAAACTCGCATCTCAAATTACCATTTTAGTTGGAGCAGGCACCTGCATCTGTGACAGTGGCAAGGCCCAGAGCATGGTACATAGTTCTAACCATGGACTTCAGCTATGTGTGCAGGAATTTAAAAAAAGGATACCTTGGAATGTCTTGGTGCAGTTGTGTCTATCAGCCTTTGGCTTTGACATTTGCCATAGTCTATGTAGCATAGTGGTAGTTCTGGAGCAACGAAATTCAGGCAGCAGTAGCAGTGTTAAAATTGTCTGGCATTAAGGGGCATATTTGCATTCTGAATCCAGGCTCATCCTTTGGACACAAATAAACACTTATCTTGGATATATCTGAGGAAAGATGCATTAAGTGGAAGACTGAAAAGATTGAAATGATATGCCTACAAGCCAAGGAACACTAAGGATTGTCAATAACCATCGGAAGCTGGGAAGAGGCAAGGAATGATTTTTTCCCCCTAGAGCCTTCAGAGGAAGAGTGGCCTTGTGGACAACTTGATTTTGAACTTCTAGCCTCCCAAAATAAGAGATAATAAATCTCTATTATTTTAAGCTACCGGTTTATGGTACTTTGTTATGGCAACCCCAGGAAACTAATAAAGCATTTAATTCTCAAAACAATCTTATGAAATATAAAGTACTATAAAGTACTATTATTATATCACATTACAGATGATGATGCTTTAGAGAAGTTAAATAAATTGCCCAATATTGAACTCTAAATTGGTGACTTTTAACTCAGTTTCTTCTGACTCTAAGTTCTGACTTTTTAACCACTGTATTTAATTGCTTCCTAACAATCATTGCTCTCTTTCCTAAGGGAGATGGCAGAGGAGAGGACTTAAACTGGCTTGTTTCTACTGTCTATCACTCAGTGCTATTTTGCAAACAATTCCTTCTGGACTTTTACCTTGGATTGCCACAAGGAGGCATCCTTAGAACTTTCAGATGGATCTAATACTTTTAACAGAGGGAAGAAATCCAGGGTTTTCTCCCTAGACCAGTGGATCTCAAAGTGAAGAACCAGAAACACTTGCCTCACTTGGAAACTTGTTAAAAATGCAAATTCTTGGGTCACTCACCAGAATCAGAGCTCTGGGGTTGGAGCCCAGTAATCTGTGCTTTAGTATGCTTTCTAGTTGATCCTGATGCATGCTAAAGTTTTAGAACCAGTGCCCTACTGATTTTCTCATAGTAAATTTTTTTTCTCTTTATTCAGGACTGTTAGGTAGTTTGCCTTTAATTTTCCCATACTTTGAGAGACAGCATTTAAGAATATGTTGTCATTGTGAAACTGAGGGTCAAGACCTATTAGTGAATCATCAACCAGTTTAATGGATCAAAAGAAAGAATATAGAAGAGAATGCCAGAGTATATTATACATTGTAAGAGAAAAGATTCCTTTGTGAAAGTAAATGTCGGATGAGTCATGATGCAAAATATATACCTTGCTATGGGCCATGGTCCAAAGACAGAGCATGGTTTAAAAGCTACTATGATACCCACTCTAGAACAACATACAGCATTGACATAGCATTGCTTGCCCTGAGAATGGTGAGGACAACAGCCAGGGAGTGGTCATCTTACTAAAAAAAGAATACAGAGAAGAAATTTTGTCATGGAATACAGTACTGTAATAAGGAAAGTACATTGCTTGAGAAAAATAAAACAAACATAAAGACAAACAAAAAAACCTCAAGCATTCTGTAGTCTGGAAAGAAGTTCTCTGTTAGGGGCTAGTTTCTCTTTGACCTTGAGGGAAATATTCTTCCCAACTACTCTAATTGGGGATTACTAAGTAAACCTCTGACAAAAACTCTGCCTACCTAATTGTCTTCCTACTGGGAAGGGATGTCCTGCATCAGAGGCTCAGATATTCCGCTCATTAAAAAGGAACACGTACCATTATAAATACAACATATGGAATCCTGTCTCGTTTGTCTCTCTAATTTGAGTTCAGTTTGGAAAAATCTGCTACCAGTAGATAATTCCATCTGGAGAATAAGAACATCACAGAGTTTAAGAAGAAGAGGTTCATTTAGCTTTTAGTTCCCTGCGATCAGCAGAGAGTCTGCTCTTCAGACTGGCTTTTCCTCTTCCTCAGCTGTGGGAACTGACAGCCCTGGGCTGTAAGGCCACTGAGCTAAATGCTACAAGACAGGCCACACGATGCAAGTTTAGGCATGCTTGTTAGGAGGAAGCTAACAGAGCAGGAGAAAAGTGTTTCATACAGACATGTATTTCAGTAAAAACTCACAAGTCAGAGACAGAAATATCATGCAATCCCACTTACTGTCCAAGTATCTAGCAGCTCCCATACCAGGGTAGAATAAACCTAGTTCATCCTGACAAATGTTCTCAAATCAATACAAATGAACTTCAACAACACAATCCCTAGCAGCACACTTTACTTCTTATAGGTGAGGTCTATGACATTTGGACAAGAGTCATATTACTGAATACTGGTTCCAATACTTACCAAATGGGTGAGTATAGGAGAAAAAGTCACTTGATATTTTAACCCTCAATTTCTGTTTCTACAAAAATGCAGGAAGGAGAAAGAAGAGAGATTGGGAATAATAATGTATAATATTATAGAATTTTTGTAGGGATTAAATGAGCTGTATACAAAGCATTAAAAACTATGTTTGTTATATCGTAAGCTCTCAATAAATGATCCTTACCATTATTATTTCCGTTTATATTCAATGCAATAACAACTTAACCATAGCTGTAAAATCCTCTGGCCCCGAACTCTTTCACTCACGCATTTTATTGAAACTTACCATGAGCCAACCCTAGGTACTAGGGTACAAGAATGAATTAAACATGTTTCCTACTTTTCAAGAACTTCCAGTCTATCAAAGTAGAAAGACATGCAAACCAAGAGGAATGATATGTATGATAGAAACTCTAATTTGCCAGGTAAAAACACTATGGAAACACAGACAGAAGGCTTTAAACAAAGCTCCAGAGAAGAGCGGCATCTTGGTCCACTTCTATATACACAAATGGGTTACAAGATATACAATTAAAGCCCTGGCCAAATAAGATGGAAATGTGGACCATACATTTCCTGCTTTCATTTCTCTTCTCCAAATCCAGTTATTTCTTGTCTTTTGTAGCAGCTGTCCATGATTCCTGAGAAAGGGGATAGGCTTTTGAAGAATCTAATATTTATTCAACATTTACAGCAAGGGTTATAAAGATGTGGTCCATGGAACCATAAGTATCCTTGAGAATCTTTTACAGTGTCTGGAGGTCAAAACTATTACCTTAGTAATACTAAGAGGCTATTGATCTTTCGCTGGCCACTGGTAATATGAAAACAATGATGGGTAAACTGCTGGAGCCACAGCATGAATCATGACAGTGGTACCAAATTCTGCAAATAGTCAAGACATCCTTCACATAAGAAGCAGTAAAATACACTTATTTTATTAAATCTTGAAGATTTATAATATTTGTACAATAGAATAGGTAGTGGGCATAAAGAAATTCCACTATAAGCCACAGTATAATGGTTATGTCAAGGAAAACCACTTAGTTGCTTGCTTGATTTGCAAAATGGACTACCCACTTTTTTATGAAACACCATTTTTACTTGAAAGAACCATTAACAGATAAACTAGACTTTTTCTCAAAATCACATGAAGTAAGGCTGTCACTCCTAACTTGGGTAGAACAGGTTCCTAACAGTGATTGTACAAGATAAAGTTGAAACGAAGGTTTGAGTTCAAATCACAGAAGGCCTTGCATGTCAAACTAAGGAAGTTAGGTAATATTCACTAGCAATAAGCTGTTTTGAGTGGGAGAGATAAATAATCAATTTGTTGCTTTAAAATAAAGTTAATTTAGAGGACAATGAGCAAGATGGTGGCAGAGTAAAGAGCTCCTAGAATCAGCTACTTCTATGGGGCAGTTGGTGATCACCCAGAGTTATCCAGAGCACTTGTTTGGGGGTTCCAGGAGACCAGAAGTGCATCCTGCAACATCCTTGAAAGAACGAAAGGAGGAGACTGCCCATCTGCAGAGAAGATTTGTGAGTAGAGCCCTCCACGCCACGGAGGCCAGTGCCCATCTTCCACTGGAGACACAAGCTGCCTCGGGAGCTGTTCTGCAGCTGGAATTGGAAGTTCCACTTCCCAAAAACGGGGAGGAAGATATGGTTGGGCACCAACTTCAGCCACTGATTAGTAAATTCGGCTGGCTAAAGTATAATCCTAGGAAGAGCTAAAGTTTGAACCTGTCCAAGTCAGAAA
>PVKH010026981.1:0-13102 GCA_004027955.1 Chaetophractus vellerosus
ATACAATATACATAAATAAGTGTAAAATGTTATCAGTATATATTGACATAAAGTGTTTAAGACTCTAAGTGATCTCTTAAAAATCAGTCAGTGAAATTTCAATCGCAGCCTTAACTTGGAGAGATTCCATTTCATCCAAGCATTAATTAGGCCAGGTAACTGAAGCTGAATGAACTTAACTCCCTTTAAGCTGCCTAAAATGACCATAACAACTACATGTCAAAATATCTCAACCCAACACACTGTCCTCCCTGTGGAAGAGATAGGCAGCTCACAAGATAAAGAAAGAAGACAATAAAATCCCTGTCCATTCTTCTCTGTGTATGAGCTCTGGTCTCTATGAGCCCAGTGGCTTGTCAGAAAATGTTTAAAATAAAATCAAAGAAAAAAATCAGAATGCAAATCAAATAAAACCCTCCATTACTTGGCCTGGAAAAGTAGCAGAAGTCTCCAAGTCTTTGCTCTGCTCACAAATGGGGCAGATTAGAAGCAGCCAATATACTCTCACTTATGTTATACCACCATCACCCAAGTGACCAAGTTGCTGCCCTGTTCCGTTTTGAGTGAATGCCAGGAACAGAATCACATAAACTCTAAATCCTAGGGGAAAAGGCAGCGACTGTAATAAACTCCCAACTCACTATCCATTAATAGATATCACTCCAGTTCTGTTATAAAACATGTTCCTTCACATACAACGGATGCTGCAAATTGAGACCAATGTTAACCTGGAGACACAGTACAAGTGACCCTAAACGCTTCCAGGGTTGGTGAACACTTATGAATCTCAACTGCTTAAGAATACAGCTTCATGGGATTTTCATTCCCTTTTTTCATAATTAATTTTATACTGGTAGGCTTTCACTACTAAACAATCTAAAGTTTTGCTGCCAATGTTAAGCAGAATTAATGTGGCTCTCATTTATAAGTAACCTCATTCTACCACTAGCCAAATGGAGAATAGTATTTTTGTTTTGGGTGGGGGTAGGAAAAGATTTCAAATTTTAAAAAAAGGTCCACAACTGAAGCTACTGAAAAACACACCTCCTCTTATTCTAAACACACACATACACTCTTCAAGTGCTCATATCCACTCCTAAGCCTTCAACTACCACTGTGGCAGTACCATCTAGCCCAACTGCCAGGAGATACTGCCACAACCACTTACAGACTAACAACTCTCGGAACAGCATATCCATCTCAGGTCATTTTTCTAGGACTAGAATTTTATGTCCAGCTGCCACTCAGACATTTCTACGTGGATGTACCAAAGGCACCACAAACTGAAATGTCCAAAGCAGGACTCATCATCTTCCCTAATATTGCGCCCTCAACACTTATCCCTACCCTCTGTCTCAGTGATCCAACATGATGATCCATCACCTGACTGATCAAGCTAGTAACCTGGAAACTGTTAAGCAATATATAGTGGTTAAGAGTGTGGTCTTTAGAAAAGCCAGGTGGATTGGGGTTTGAATGACAGCACTGACTGGATCTGTGGCTCTGTGACTATGGGTGGTTATCAAACTTTCTGAACCTCAGCTTCCTCATCTGTACAATGGGGACAACAGCACAAAATCCAGAGGGCTGAAGTGAGAATAAATGGGGAAATACATGTAAAAGTGCTTGACACAGTCCTGGAAAAATAGTATGGATTCCATAAACATTAACTAAATTATCTTCTTCCTTACTCCCCCATACCAAATCAGTCATCCAAATCCATAGGGCTCTATCTTGTATATCTTGTGAATAGATGCCCCTCGCCTTCATCCTAATCGATCAAAGTTAGGTCATCATGACTCTTGACTAGATTATTCCAATAACCTCCTAGGTAGTTCCCCCTAATTCTAGTAATATGCTCTCTTCATTCATTCTCCATATTATAGCCAAAGTAATCTTTCTCAAATGCAAATTATGCAATTATGATATTCTTCTATTTAATTCTATTCAGTACATCCCAGAGGGTAGTCTAAGAGTCTCAATCAGGTCCTGCTTTATCTCATACCACTCCTCCAACCTTATCTCTTGCCTCTCCTTTCCTAAGCACGCTAAAGCAACCCTTAACTACTTGCATTTCCCAGAACAAGCCATGCTTTCCCTCACTTCTGAGATTTTGGTTCCTTTCCCTTCTCAGTCTGTTCCCATAAATCCTACTATCTTTTAAGACTCAGCTAAGGTGCCATCTCCTCCAGGAAGTTTTTCTAGCTTGGTATGCTTTTACCTCTTAATCTGCTTCCTCCCTTTCCTGGAACTTCTATTGTCCTTTAAGTCTCAGTTAAGGTTATTACCTCCCTCAAAAAGCTCTTCCAGTGTGTTCCCACACATATGTACTTACAGCTACAATGGCACTGGTTTAAAATAATCTCTTTTATAGTCAACAAGCAATTAACCACCCTAGGGCAGGGACCATGTCTTATTTTTCTAATTCCAGTACTATAAACATAGTAGAAATTATGGTAGATTAACAAAGATCCTTGAAAAAATAAATAAGGGCCTTTGCTAACTCTTCCTTTTTTTTCTCCCTTCAAGGCCATTTTTTTCTCCCTTCCAAGGCTAGGCCTTGAGAACAAATCTTCTGAATCCTAGCCCGGGGGTCTTCCTATCAACACTGGCTTTTCAGCTAGCACAGCCTGCAAGTCCCCACTGTTTGCTGAGCACAGCACTGTGTCTTTAGTTACATCAATTAGCAGCTTTCAATTTCTCTGCCTTCTCCATGGAGGGCAATTTTTTTCAATCAAATTCGGGATAGAAAACACATATTTGGTTGGCATATGTTTAAAATAAGGGTTCTCTCAAAAGATGCATAATCACCAAGGCAGAACTCTGTAGCTCTGCCTAATCTTGTTCTTTGCCACTTCTGATTGACAAAAGCCAAGATCTATCACCCTTCATAAATGAATGTTCAGATTCCTATCTACTTAAGCAATCATCATAAAAAGCTTCAGGAAGAGAGCTAGTCTAATCATACAAGGCTAAATAGGACTAGAATTCAGGTGACTGAAGTTTGAAACACAACTCTGCCATTAAATAACTGAAACTTTGGCATGGTCACTTAATGGATTATAATCCTCATTTAGTACACAGAGTTGTTGTAAGGATCAAAAGAGATGATTTAATAGATGTGTAAAGTTCACTTTGGAAGCCTTAAAATTCAGTTCAAATGTAAAATGTTACTATTGTACACCATCTGCTAGAATATAGACTCCAGAAGGACAGGAGCTTAGCCACCCTCCCTACCCCCACTCCGCTGTCTCCCAGCACTTAGAACATGGCACATAGAAGGTGCTCATAAACAGGAGCTGAATAAATGAAGTGCTTAGTACTGTGGGGACTACTGAAGAATTGGAAGACACATGGTTCCTGCCTGCCAGAAGCTTTTCATTCTTTCATAAAGAAGACCAACACAAATGAAATGTCAGTGGAATAAATATTGTAGGGGATATTTTTTTAAGGTCCTGTTACAGATGATCTAACTTCAGTTGGATTATAGAAAGATAAGTATCAGCCTACATTTTGGAGATTTTTCTTTGTAAAATGTTGTTATGGTTCTGAACCATAAATGACTATCTGCCATAAGAGTTCAGAGGAGATCAATGAGGACTGGAAGATTTAAAAGCAAAATGGGGCATCTTGATGAAAGGGTAAGTGTAAAAAGGGAAGACATTCCAGAGCAAATAAAAAACAGAGAGGAGGGAGCAGGTGTAGCTCAAGTA
Organism: Chaetophractus vellerosus; assembly: GCA_004027955.1. Lineage (NCBI taxonomy): Eukaryota > Metazoa > Chordata > Mammalia > Cingulata > Chlamyphoridae > Chaetophractus > Chaetophractus vellerosus. Next base: position 3,714 of record PVKH010026981.1, read on the forward strand.
GTTGAGCGCCTGCTTCCCATGTACGAGGTCCTGGGTTCAATCTCGGGAATCTCCTTTGAAAAAAAAAAAAAGAGAGAGAGGAGAACAAGCAGCCTATATATACGAAGTGTGAGTGAATTGCTTACCTAGAGCAGAGTGTGGTTGCTGGAACATCATGGGAAATAAAGTTGGATAAACAAGTGGGGCTCGATTATGAAGGACATTGAAAACCAGGCATTATTTGGATTTAGTGTTGTGGTAAATGTGAAGTCATTCAAGGGTTTTGAGTAAAAGAATAATGCGATGAAAGCATAATTTTTAGATAGACTGATAAACAGGATGGGATTTGGAAAAAAGGGAAGATACTAGGGCTGTAAAATAAAAGGGCAATTGCAAAATCAGATCCAGAAAATAAAGGAAAAGAATCAATTAACCAACAAATAATCACCTTGAGGGAACTGACAGGCACCTGAATTAAGTGCTGTGGCAAACATAAAAGAAGGATAAAATAGTTTCCCTGCCCTGAGGGAGTCTAACAGGAGACAAAGCAACCTTCCATTGAATCACTACCTCTCCAGATTAAGAAAGACCTAGAAATCATCTTGTAAAAACACCATCTGATGCCAGAACAGTCTTTTCAACATTCTCAGCAATTAGTCAGGCAGCCTCTGCTCAAACACCTTCAGCGATGGAAAACCTGAGACTTCTGGAGGCAGTCCATTCCATTCAGACAGCTCAAAGAATGAGAAAATTCTTCCTTAAATGGAGGCAAAATCTGCCTCTCTGCAACTTCCACCTGCTGATCATGTGTCTGCCCTTGGGGGTCACACAAAACAAGTGTGCATTAAACAGAGAACAAGAACTGTGAGTACAGGAGAATTCAGAGAAGGGCATCAAAGGTGATTCCAGAGTTGAGGATCTGGGGACCTAAGAGATGATAACAATATAGGCAGAACAGGTTTGGCATGTTCTAGCTACAATTAGGGCAAGAAGATGAGATCAATTTTGGATATGCTGAATTTGAAGAGAAGATGAGGCTTCAAGCGAAAATGCCAAGTAGTTAGAAATAAAATTTGAGGAAGACCCAGGCTGGAAATAAAGGCTTGCAAGTCAACAGCAGAGGAATGTCATGAAGTCACAGAAAGGATAAGCTCTTGGAAGGATATTATGCAGAGGAAAAAAAATTTTTTAAATATACTCACGCACACACACACACACATACATACATGAGTTTGATTCTCAATTTCTTTTGTGGTTTGAAAAAAGAAAAAGCATCAGCTGTTGGTGAGTCCTGCTAAAGGCTGCTTCATGCTCCCATCATTCTAATAATTCATGGACAACTCAAACCCAGTTCTTACACCTATTCAAGAAAGTCATTCAAAAGTAAATGGAACCAAGTATTAAACCAGGTGATTAAACCAGTGATAAAAAGATTAAGTCAGTAGTATAAATTCTGACTTGAATAGGAAGTAGCTATGCTTAAAATATTTTCTATTTGCCCAATAACTGTTCTTCTAAGTCATTCCTTTAAGTAAAATTGAAAAAAGAGAGCAGCCTTAGAAGTAAGCCTGTATTCTATGGTAGCCCAACATATATGCTTCAAAATGTTTCTCATGACCTGAGATTTTATCCTAGGAAAATAATCCTAAGGAAAAAGTGAAAGGCAGGATGATGCTCACTGCAATGTTAGGAACCAAATAAATTAGAATTTAAAATTCTAACACACAGGGGAATGGTTAAATGTACTGTGGAAACTTGAAGAGAATACAAGATATATAATATATGTCACATTAGGGTGATGGAGTTATGGATAATTTCTCCTGCCATGTTTTCCAAACTTTTTTTAACATAGTTATGTAATTTTTTAATAATGAAAAACAACAAAAAGGAACTCCATTTAGATATCTCCTCCTAAACTACGCCTACCAATACAGAAATGCTCATCACCAGGCTCTAACATGTCACAAAGCAAAACCTAGACATGCTGATAGGAGATACTTACATGTTGGCTGGTTTAACCCAGAAACTAAAGAACAGACACCGCTTTGACCCAGTAAAGATGCCATCTAAATCTCTCTCAAATCAGGAGCCACTATTGTTCCCCAAGCATTTGGTTTCACTGATGAAATCAATGTCAATGCTACCTTAGGTTTAGATTAAAAGAGAAATAAAGGCCTATCTTTTAGGGAAGAAAAGAATCCAACCCTGTATCAGTGCTTGTCTCCTGTTCTCTCCTTACACACAGCCCTCTATCTGAAACTCCAGAAATGAGTAAAGCTAGGAATAGTGTATAAGTTGAAGTCAAAAGTCTGGGATAAATGGGTAATTTTGTATGGCCATGAGTTCCCCTCTCTCCTACATTCAAGGAATATTACAAAGACTAACTGTACCGAGCATTCAGCAAATCCTTTCAATATATTTGACACGGTATAAGGAAAAAACTTCAGTCTGGGTAATTGTTTTAATGGAAGATCATTTCCTAATTTTATACATAAAGATCAATTCAAGGCAGCAATCACATTTCCAGGTATATACCCAAAAGAATTGAAAGCAGGGACTCGAACAGATATTTGTACACTGATATTCATAAGGGCATTGTTCACAACTTGCGAAAAGGTGGAAGCAAGGCCAAGTGTCCATCATCAAATGAATGGATAAATAAAAATGCGGTATATCCATACAATGGAATATTATTCAGCCATAAAAAGGAACGAAGTTCTGATGCATACTACAACATGGATGAACACTGAAAACTTCAAGTTGGGTGAAATAAGACAGACACAAATGGACAAATACTATATGATCTCACTTATTATGAAAAAAGCAGAACATGTATATTCATAGTCAGAAACTGGAATACAGGTTACCAGGGCTGAGTGGGGGAGAGGAATGGAGAGTTAATATTTAACTGATATGGAGTTTCTGATGGGAGTGAAAAGTTTTAACAATGGATGATGGTGACAGAGGCACAACTTAGTGTATGTAATTAACACCACTGAATTGTATATTTGAAAAGGGATAAAAAGGGAAATTTTAGGTGGTATATAAGTTACCATTCCACACACGCATACATACAAAACAAACAGAACACAAGAGTGAACCCTAATGTAAACAGTGGGCTAAAGTTAATAGCATAATTATACTAATATTGTTTAATCAATTGTAACAAAGTTACCACAATAATGAAAATGCTAATAATAGGGAAATTGCATGTGAGAGAGGGGTATATGAGAACTCTATACTTTCTGCATGATGTTTCTATAAACCTACAACTGCTCTAATAAAAAATAAATAAAAATTATATTTAAAAAAAGATCAATTCAAGGATGCCATGTGTCCCTAGCCATGATTCAGCTACAATGAAAGATATGAAAAGATCTATAAGTCTATAATTAACTTACACAGGAATTTTAATGGCTTCTGGAGGAAAAAAACAGAAAAACAAGCTTTCCATTACACATTTCAACTCAACTATTTTTCAGCTGAATGGAAAAGTTTGACTGGTAATACAAGGTAAACAAAGCTGCACTGTAGCTGAGGAATATTTCTAGACCTTTGATTCTTTTTTATTAGGTTTACATGGTGGTATATCAAGAAAAGAGTTTCATGATGAATGCTACAGCTGCATTAATCTAAATGACACTATAAAAATTTTTCAAACAAAAGAAACATGAGTGCCAACTAACTCTATAAACTATAAATAGTTTAAAATAAATGATAGTCCCTGTCCACAAAAACCAAGAAGTTTAAAGGCAGGCAACATAAGCATGAACAAAAAAAGAATTCACATAGCTGCAATACAGGAGAGAGTGAAATCTGAATTACACTGTTAACTAACATGAAGCTTGTTTCCAGTGACATCCTCTGAGACTTTAAAAAAAAAAAAAGGCAAGTCCTTCAAGGATCAACCAGGAATTAATTTCTTGGATGTCTCAAAGAAAACATTCATTCATTGCACGGTACCAAGTGCTTATGCCATACCCTGTGCCATACCTGACATAGATTCTGCTCTCAGAGTATTTAGGAAGGGAGATAATTGTACAGTAACAATTGTGATACTGTCTAATACAATGGTCCTCAATCAGGGACAACTTTGCCCTCCAGGATACATTTGGCCATGTTTTTAGACATTCTTGACTGCCAGTGCTACAGGCATCTAATGAGCAGAGATCAAGGATTCCGCTAAACATCCTAAAATGCACAGAACCATCCCACAACCAAGAATTGTGCAGCCCAATATGTCAATTGTGATAAGGTTGAGAAACTCTGTTCTAATACAATAAAGAGCATAAGGGAAGCAAGATGTGCAAATAAAATTTTAATACAGTAGTTTAACTTTCTAAATTAGAAAATAAAATCTTGGCCATCCAATGAAAGCTAAGTGAGATAAGAATCCAATTTTATAGGTTGGAAATGTAGTTTAGACCTTGATTCTTTGGAAATATGAAGCCAGCAAAGGATAACAAGACGTAAATGATTCTTTTTTACAAGATTAGTCTGGTTGTCGAAGAGAAGTTGAAACACAGGTATGAAAGCCAGGTTAGTAAAAAGGAAAGAGGGAAGTGGATGTCGCTGAGCTCCTGCCTACCACATGGGAGGGCCCCCGGGTTTGGTTCCCAGTGCCTCCTGGAGAAGACTAGCAAGACAGTGTGCTGGCATGGCGAGATTACGCAACAGGGAGACACAAAGAGAAAACACAATGAGAGAGACAACAAAGCAGGGAGTGGAGAGGCACTGTGAGTGCCTCTCTCCCACATGGGATGTCCCAGGTTCAGTTCCCAGGTCCTCCTAAACAGAAGACAAGCAGACACAGAGCGTACACAGCAAAAGGACACAGAGAGCGGACAGCGAGCGCAAACAACGAAGGGTGGAGGGGATAAATAAATAAAATAAATCTTTGAAAAAAAAAGGAAGGAAAGAAACTGATGAGAACAATGAGGACAATTTGGAATAATTATAGGATTTGGTTAAGATATGGCTTGAGGATCTTTGGAATGAAATTTCAAACGAGAGAGTTCAACTTGCAATGAAACTTTGCATTCCTGCTTTCAAGTAAAACGAATGCTTCACAAAAAAACTAAAAGGAGGCACCACTGGTTAAAAAAAAAAAAATCCCAACTTAAACAAATGTATATATAATCAAAAAACATGAGAAAAAAAGATCGCCCTTCAGGTCAGAAACAACAATTAAGACGTTCTACAAATTGAACAGCTAACTTCCACAAAGCAAAAGTATATTCTCTCACTTAAATCTTAATACCACCACTTTCAGTTTACATGCAAATTTACTACTTTACAAAGTACTTTTCATTGCTACCATTTTATTTAAACCCCTCTGAGATGTCAATTATGCCAACTGACTGACAAAGTATTTCTGGAGAAGAAAAAGGCAGAAAATGCCTATAGAAATTTCTGTATGCTGGACCACAGCAACTCGAACAATTAGCAAACTGTAAACCACAGAATAAAATCCAGATGCTTTAACAAGGCATCAAAAGCCCTTTACAACCTGCAAACATCTACCTTTTTTCTGGTTTTATCTTCCGCCACAAACTACCGGGTCCAGTACTTCACTGAACAATATAGGCTCTTTCCTGCCTCCACATCTTAGCTCTTGTTGCTTTTTCTAGCTGGGATACTTTATTAGATATCTTTGCCTAGATGTGCTACAAACACCTCAACCTAAGCTTTTCCTTAGCATGGCTAACGAAGTCCTTCATATTTGATCACTTCCTCCACTTCTACAAGCATTAATGGAACTCCAGTGTCACTGAATTAGTCTTTCACACTTCTATGTCCATGCTTCTCTTTGTCTTGAAATCTTTTTTCCAGATTCACCACAGGGTTAAATAAATCATGCAGATTTAGCTTCCCATTTCCTCCACTGGCTCAGGTATACCTCCTCTATGCTCTCATAATCCCGTGTCCTTACAGTGCACTATCACGTTGTACTGCCATCCCTGACTTACTTGTCTGCCTCCTCCTCCACTGTAAGCTCCAGGCAAACAACTGTATTTGGTTTTCAAAGGTACATTCTCGAGATCTGGCAGTGTCTGGCACGGAATGGGAACAATTTTTACACTGAATTTAATCCTGTGAGGTGAGCAGAAATCTTCACTTAAAGGATGAGGAAACTGAGGCTCAAAGCAGTTAAATAAGGCATATATGGCCACAGATACTGAGCCATTCGATTCCGGGTCCCGTATTACACAACATAGACTTCATAAAGTGAACTTGGCTTTTCAGAACAAGACTAGGAGGAAGAGGAAGCTATCTGAAAGCAAATAGAAGCACTTCAACCGTCTTTAAAAAAAAAAAAAAAAAATTCCCCAGGCACTCCAAACACCTGCCTTAAAAAATAAAGTTGCACGCAGCTGGCGGTCTTCCCTGAGGCTGCCGGCCCAACAACACTGGCAGAAAGACCACCTCACGGTAGAGAGGGTCACCGGAAATGATCGTGGGAAGTTCTGAGGCTGGTAATCTAAGGTACTGGAGTCATGGTTCCGATTGTTTCCCTCACTATCTATGTGACCTTAGACCAGTCTATTTTCTTCCCCAGGGCTCAATCTACCCATCTGTGCAATGGGGACGAGACGGGGACAGGGAACACTCTAAGGTCTCGGATGCTCCTTTCAGTCAGGGAACCTTAGGAATGAGGCCCTTTTCAAAGGTTGATGGCCAGAGCTGGGAAATCGAGCGGAAGGGCCTCTCCGGTACAGCCCGGCTCAGCTGGTCACACCCGCCGCACCTCAAAGAGACCGCGCCCAGGAGTCCGGGTCGGCCTGAGGGCCTTAGCCCCAGCCCCTCAGCAAGGCTCACCACCCGCGAGTAAGCAGGGAGCGTCATTAAAACGCCAGGAGCCGACGAACCACGGAGGGGACCCCAGTCCCTACCCAGCCGCGCACCCTCACCTCAGAGATCTACCTCACCTCCGGACGGCGAACAGCCGCTCTCCACTTCCGGCAAGAACTGCCCAGCAATCTTCGCGCGACTCACTTCCGGGCCCCTACTGGGCGCGGCACCGCCACCGGAAATGAGCCACCGGCTGAAACGCGAGGCGGAAGCGGGACCCGGGTAGTAAGACTGGTCGCCCCGCTCGTGGCTCCGCCCGCAGCTCACCACGCCTCGCAGAGAGAGGTTCCGGCTAGCCCCCGGGGCACTCAGAAAAGAGCCCTGCCCCTAAGGCGGGAGCAACCGTGCGCCTCAGTCCCCTGTAGCCGAACCAGCCACGCCCTCTAAGGCTCGGGCCAATGGAGGGTTCAGTTACCTGCTAAACTCCACCTCCGGAGGGCAACTGAGTGGCTCATACTCCTGTCAGTTTGATGTCAATAACAAACGCAAGTCCCTTTTTACTTCAGCCCGGAAGGGGTCTTGAAAGGATTTAGGGCACAGGAGTCCGGAGCAGCTTCGCCTGTCTGTGGGGATGGGAGTCACATCTCCGCCTCTGTTTCTCTTGTGACGTGGGAAGGGCATTAGTGTGCACAGGGTTCTGGGAAGATTTGAGAAGCTGGGTGTGGGGAGGGGTCAGTGAGGGCGCCACGGGCCCAGCCCCAGGCTTCTGGGCGTCGCCACTGCCACCGCCCGGCTCGCCCCGCCCAGCCTGCCCGGGGCTAGGAAGGTGGAGGAAGAAAACTCGACTCTCGTCGCACTTCCTGTTTGTGCGGTGCGCTTCGTGACCATAGATGGTCAGGTCTGGGGCCGCGCGAAGCCTCCGCCCCGTGGTTTTGGAGTCCTTCCTCCCGGCGCACTGGGTGGAGCCCCCGAGAATAACGTGAGCGGAATTAAAGAGCACATTCTGCCCGCCTCCGCTGAAACGCGGCTTTTGAGGCAGCTTCGCCGGTGGTTGAGCGTGTCCGCTTCGCTGCTGCCGCACATTTCCGGAGAGGTTCCGCTAAGTAGGCGCCCCGCACAGGGAAGACTTCGCTTCCCTACTTTTGGGGCTTGGGATAAGGTCATTGTTGTCACAAGGCTCACACTTTCTAACCGGTCATTATCCTCCCACAAAGATTTATTTCTAGAAAAAAAAAAAAAATTGGCGCGTGCTACAGTTCCCCCCCCCCCCTTAAGTTTATAAAGCGGAAAGTCTGGCAGCTTCGTACTTCAAGTTGAATGCAGGCGTTATATACCAGTCACTCATTCCACAAATAACAGTTCTTACAGTAACAGCTACCATTCACTGCACGCTGATTACACGCCAAGCCTGTGCTGAGTGCTTCAAGTGCATTTTCATTTAATCCTTACAGTAACTCACAGCGGTGGGTACCATTGTGGCCCCCCGTTTTCAAATGAGGAAGTTGAGTAATTTGCCAGGGTCACACTGATTGCTGGAACTTTGAAGGGAACATATCTGCATGGGCTATAAATCCCATGAGCTTAATTAACCCCTTTGATAGACTATACCGGAATCTTTGGAGACAGCGCAATGCCTCTGTATCAGGAGACACACGGTTCCAGTCCTGGTTTAGGCTCTTTCCTAAGGGTCAGACTATGGTTATGTTACTCGACTTCTCTAAATCTGGTCCTCTTCCCAATTTTATGTTTTAAAAAAAAATGGCAACATGAAAAAAATATGGCACAAAAATTGTGTATTTCAAATATTTACATTTAACCAAATAATACTATCACACACACAAAATACATAACATCAAAAGACTAAATTTGGTGTGTTTCATGTATGTAAAGCCCAAGGCAAATAGCTCCCTGGCCCTCCTTGTAATTGGCTCTACATTTAGTTCTTCTAAATCTTTGGATTGAGGGCAGGAAATTCATAGAACCATCCTAGAAGAAGGGGAAGAGAAAAAAGGAAACAGAACAAGGAAGAATTCCTCATCTATAAAATGGGGATAAATCCTTGGGATAGTAATGAAAAGCAGAAACAATAACCCACGTGAAATCACTTTGTAAAAGTCTTTATTTGTCAGTTATTTTTATTATATTCAGGACCTAGACCCTAAAGTGCACACATGAGAAAGTCACAATACCTGCCCCTGAGGAGCATCAAATCTTTTAAAGAATCTAGACACATGTACCAGTAACTCCAGTGAAAGGCAGTTTTTAGAGCAGTATCTGTCACTTTTATTTATTCATTCATTTATTCATACACTGAAAAGATTTTATTGAGTTCTTCCTATGTGCTAGGCACCATGCTAATTTGTACCAAGCACAACTAGGAATATGGTAGTGGATAAGTCAAACCCTGTCACTGTCTTCATGGAGCTTACAATGTATCGCAGAAACAGGTATTGCCAAATGGGTTGCTCCAAAAGATGTGCTGGCTTCTGGCTTCCAGCTTTTTCCTCCTCAGTGATCTTGCCCAGTGTCCAACACCCAGTGCCTCATCCATGGTGGGCTCTCATCAAACACATGTTCAGTGAGTGCCTTGAATTCAAAATAGTTTCCCACACTGAGAT
>PVKH010026982.1:0-13102 GCA_004027955.1 Chaetophractus vellerosus
TTCCCTGGGATGCTCTTCACAAGGTTCGTTCTTTCTTATTAGTTTAAATATCCTTTCTCAGAAAAGAGCCCCATCCCAGGTCTCTCTCCAGGTTTCCCTGCTTTACTCCATCATGGGATCTGTCACTAGACATTACCTGGCTCATTGGATGACTTATTTACTGTCTGTCTGTTCACACACATACCCTGGCCTCGAGCTGTGGCTCGCATAGGGTGAGGATTCGGGACATCTGGTGAATGGGAAGTGGGGTGGCTGTGAAAGGTGGGGCACTGTGGAGAGAACCCCCCATGCAAAAAGTCTTGTCAATCGAGCTGAATGATCACGTAGTCAAGTTAGACTTCACTTCCTGTGCTGCCTGCACCCATGATGCAGCTGTATGTGAGCTCAAAAGCCTTATGATCCTGCAAACCAATATAGTCTGAATTCCCCCTTTGGCCCAATGACCCTATGGACCCAAGGACCAAGGATGTCTCAATACCCATTATTTAGACAACTGAGTGGAGTTAAGAAGGAGGAAGTTAAAAAAAAAAAAGTAGGTTTTGACCTCAATGACAGGTCAGCAATCACCTTCTTGCATCATCTGCTAGCAAGTTCTTCGGAGCACGTCCAACCTTCACCTTTATAAAAGCCAACACATTTCTGGTATTTTGCATCAGCACCCCGCTGGAAAACTAAAATAAAAATTGGTACCAGGAAAGTGGGGTTGTGCTGCCTGCAAATTTTAAATATGTTGGAATGGTTTTATAAATGGGTAAGGGGTATTTTTTGGAGGAATTGTGAAATGCTTGATAGAAAAGGCCTAGATTGTTTTGAAGAGACTGTTGGTAGGAATGTGGACCCTAAAGTTATTTCTGATGATACCTTAGACAGAAATGATGGCTGAAAAGAAAACAACCCTTGTTTTAAAGTGGCAGAGAGCTTGGCAAAACTGACTCCTGATGTTAGATGGGAGGCAGAATTTGAAAATGATGAACTTGGGCATTTAGCTGAGATTTCCAAATTAAATGTGGAAAATGTGGCCTGGCTTCTCGTGGCTTATAGCAAAATGCGAGAGGAAAGAGATAAGCTGATAAATGAATTTCTGGGCACAAAGAAACCAGAAATTGATGGTTTGGGAAATCCCAAGCCTCCTGAAAACAAGCCCCCAGAGGATAATGCCCCATGTGAAGATTTAACTAAACTAGGAACCAGCCAGCCATCTCCTTGTAAGTCAGGATTAGAAATGCAGTTACCAGGAAGGATTTGGGGAAAGTCTTACTGTCTGATGACTTGGACCCATTTCCTGCATGCTTAACCAACAAGCTTTTGCGAGATCTGCACAAACAAAACCACTGTCAGCCTGGATGAAAAAGGATAGGGAGAGGAGAAATTGAAGGAAGAACAGCTTCAAGAGGAAAACCGTGGAAGCTGAAGTATGGAATTAAGACATTTCCTTGGGCTAAGAGATGGACCTGACCCTGCCTGGGCATTTGAAGAGGGTGTTAGGGGAGAGTTTAGCCACCCCAGGCTATGAAGAGTGTACCCCAGAGAATGGAGAAAGTATGGCCATCACGCCAGTGTTCTTGGTGGGTGAGATCTGGAGCTTGGAAGGCACCCAGATGCTTGATGAGGGTGGAACTGAGAAAATGGCCATTGGGAAAACTAAAACACCTAGGAATCAGCTCCGTGTAGTTGGGGATGGGGATCGGGATGGGGGAAAGAGGTCCATCTCCCTGGATTTTAGGATCATGAGAGCAGCCCTATCTGGTACTCCTCATCTTTATGTGACTCAATCAAATGCAGATAGTAAAATGGCACAATTAACCTGATAGAGACCAGAAGGTAATTATGTTGCTTTCCATGTGTATCAAGCTTTCAAAACTACTCCCTAAGTGCTTATTCTAGGACGGGCCCCACTGTGAGCTGGGGAAGGCCAGCCAGCAAGAATATATAGAGGTAGCAAGGTGAAGAGTGGGGACCAGGAGTGAAGAGCTAACTGAGAAGAGATCCTTTCTGGAGGAAGAACGTGACTGAGGTCATTCCTCTGAAGTCAAGAGGAGAGAACAAGGGTCTTGGTTGGCAAGGTCAGGCAACTCATGGCAAGTCACATGTTCCCTAAGGAGACACAAAGGCATCCGCTGTATCTCCACAGCTTCATGTGTCTGCCTCAAAGGCACCACCAGGGATGATGGAGCAACATGGACCAGGTTGGTGTGAGAACAAGAGCAAAAAAGAGAGTGACCCAGCCAGGGCCCTTGACCCCTGGGAGAAGGGATGAGTGGAGACACAGACCCAGAGTCCAACTCCCCTGGCAGCAGTTTGGACTTAGGGTGTTTGGCTGGATAGTTTGCACTGTGGCTGCAATTTGTGAGAACAGACCTTGTGGACTAGAGGAAGTCAAGCAATGCTTAAGTTATTAATCAGCTTCAGCTGGAGCTCCTGGGAAGAGACCAGGAAACTGACCAGGTCAGGAGCCTTAAGAGGAAAAATAGGGAAGGAGCTGTTGAAGAAAGCACAGAAGGAATAAGTAGCTGGTGTGTGTGTACAATTGTTTGGAATAATTGCTCATGGAAAGGAAACAGAACAGATTACTTGGAAAAGCGGGAAGAAGACTGAAAGAAGAGTTGTTATTTGGATTGTGGGAGAGATTAAGTTGGAACAATTTTGTGGGGGACCAAAAGGGTCAAGCTGCCTCAGAAAAAGCTCAACTACTGACCTTCCTCTTTTTGACCACATGATTCTTCCAAATATAAAAGCCCATTGTTGCTCATGTAAGAAAGAGATGGTCCAGTTAGCCAAGATTCCACCCGCTTCTGAGACCTGGCATATTTGAGAGGCCATCATCTGCCTCCAGGAAAAGGCAAGGCACCCGATTAGTTTGTGCTCAGGGAATAGGCTTCTGGAATCACAACCCCAGGAAGGGATGTGATGGAAAGAATAGAGGGAGTAGAGTATGGAGTTTACTCCCTAAGGAGGGGACAGAAGAGGTCATGATTGTGAAAGGGGTCAGGACAAGTCTATGGAGAGATGATAACTGGCATGGGCCTTGAAGGAGATAAGAGCAGGAGGAGAACAAAAGATGAGCTCAGCCCCAACAAGGCAGGCAGTCTCTCCCTGTCCTCTGCTCCTCTACTTCCAAGACTCTCAAACCCAGGATGGGATATGCAAATGGGAGCCACCAGTCAGATGTTACCAGTAAGGGGTTAAGGGCTCAAGATTTCTTTTAAATGTCTACTCTTTAATAATAAATTATAGGAGATTTAAGGTTACTACTGACTTACATAAATCAGATGGTTTCTTCAAGGGGAGTGAAACAGTGAATTTGCAGGCAGCATACTGAGAATTATGATAGCCCTGGTGAAATCATAGGTTTTATGTGGGTCAGACAGCAAGGTGAGAAGAGGGTACTGATGCTAACAGGGTTTGCAGTGATTTCCCCAGAATCATGTGACTGATCTGAGGCTTGTCTGGGACTTCAACCCTGGTCCCCTTGCCCAGCACAGGGTCCCTCTGTCACCCTACCCAAACCTATGGGTTTTCTTTGAAAGGTTCAGCATGAGATCAAGAAACTGGGCATCCAGGACTAATCTTGAGCTTAACCTGTTTTTCTGTCAGGCTTAGCCAAATTCCCATTTTCAAAGGTGAAGCTGAGAATCTTGTGTTCAAGCCCATGGACTTGGGGGAGAAAAGAAAAAGGGAAAGGGCCAAGATCAAGAGAGAGAAAAGCCATAAACAGGTAGAATGCGGATTTGAGGAAACATAGAGACAGCCTTGGGCTTGCCACCTCTTTGTGCTGAAACAACTGTTTCCTTCCCCTCAGTTCATATTTCCCTTTGATCATTAACAGATATTTGTTGGGCACCTACTGTGTGCTAGGCACAGTTCTAGGTACTAGGTATAAAATGTTGAACAAGACAGATGATGTCACGGCCCTCCAGAAGCACCCTTTCAAATGGGGACCTGGAAACCTCAGCACTTTCCCTGTGGGAGCTTCTGAGACATCAAAATTTGGGGGGAGTAACTTTTTCTCTAATAGGGTGTTAATAGAAAGAAGGCAGGTCCTAGAGAAGGAATTTGGTGGGGAAGGAAGCCTTCTTTCTCCATGACAGATGGTGGAAGACACAGGAAACAGTGCCCAGCTTGAAGGTTTAGCAATATAATCATCCGGTGAAGCAGGGGGAAAGCTACAACAAAGCTGAGAAGGGATTCACCTTGGTTTGGGACTTGGAAACCTGTGGACAGAGAGGAATCTGACCCCATCTTTTGTTTCAAAGGAAAGATGGCCCCAAGTCCCCGAAGTCTGGGACTTCTTTTTGTATATTTCTTATCCTTTTTCATCGGTCTCCCTGTCAACCTCTTGGCACTGCAGGCCTTCATGGGAGGCCAGCCTCATCCTACAACCATCCATATCCTCCTGCTCTGCCTGACACTAGCAGACCTCCTGCTGCTGCTGCAGCCCTTCAAGATGGTGGAGGTGGCGAACAATTTCTTCTGACCCCTTGGTGACATACTCTGTGCCTTCACTGGCTACAGCTTCTATAGCAGCATCTACTGCAGCACGTGGCTCCTGGAGGACATCAGCATGGAGCAATACCACAGCTTGGCTTTCCCCTTGCAGTATAAGCTTTCCTGCCAGCCTGTGTATGGAGTTATTGCTGCTCTGGTTGCCTGGATCATGTCCTTTGGACACTGTAGTGTCGTGATCGTTGTCCAATACTTACCAACCAACAATGCAACAAGTGATGCTAACAGCCTCACTATCTGCTATGAGAATTTCACCAAAGAGCAGTTGGATGTGGTGCCTCCTGTGAGGCTGGAGCTGTGCCTGGTCCTCTTCTTCATCCCCATGGTGGTGACCATCTTCTGCTACTGGGCCTTGTGCACATCATACTCTTCCAGACTCAAGTGGGGACCCAGAAGTGCTGGAGAGCCATGGGCCTGTTTTGGGCCCTACAATGTGTCTCACATGGTGGGATTCTACCAAAGGGGAAGTCAAAGTTGGTGGGTATACTCAGTGTTGCTCAGTGCTCTCAATGCTTGCACTGACCCCCTAGTTTTCTATTTCTCCTCCTCAGCTGTGCGCAAAGACTTTGATGAAGAGCTACAGAGGCTGCAGAACTGGGGGGCCTCACTGTCAGGATGCTGGAGGAGAAGAGCTGGAGAGATGACTGCAGAGAGAGGAGAGGGGTGCTTAGGTATGGCCAAAGTCAGCTTTACAGAAGACTAAACTGGTACATGGTTTGGGTGGGTGGGGACTTAAAAAGAGAAACAATGAAATAGAACTGGGGTGAGTTCTTCTGCACCCAGTTTAAGAGGCAAAGAAGAGCAAAGGACATCACAAACCCAGCTCATCCAACTGGGAAAGTGTGCTTCCATTTTGTTCCCTAGGCTATGGCATTTCTTTATTTATGGTTGGTACTGTCTCATAGTAAGCTGCAAGCACTTTGATCCTAGAAGTCTTTCTCTTCACTACACAGTATAAGACAGTGGTGTTCACGTATATCCTAAAGGGTTCTTAGCTCTATCCCTGACCCTCATTCAGAAGGTGGGTTCCACATGTTCAGTCTTTATCATATCATAACCAAGGCAAAGGAGTGGACAGTGAGATAGGATCCTACACGAGAACCTGGAGGACTAGGGCCCCATCCAAAGCTGCTGCTGGCACAGGTCTTGAGAGCAGAGTGAATGTGCTTGGGTCAGGATACCTTTTAGTAGCTGTGTTCTGTTTTACAAAAAAAACAAAGTCCTCTCTAGTATTTGTCTTTGTTTTCTGTTTCATCCATTTCTGATCTTATTTTCATTGTTTCCTTCCTTCTATTGTTGAATTTTTTCAATTGCTCTTTTTCTAACTTTTTAAGTTGTGTGCTTATGAGCTCAATAATTTTCAGTCTTTCTTCTTTGTGAATATAAGCATTTAAGACTCTAAATTTCCTGGGATGTAGCTCAAGTGATTGAGTGCCTGCTTCCCATGTACAAGGCTCCAGGTTCGATCCCCCATACCTCCTAAAAATAAACAAACGAAAAAAACAACTTTCAGTGGGGATTGGATGTAGCTCAATGGTTGAGCACCTGCTTCTCTTGTACGAGGTCCTGGGTTCAATCCCCAGTACCTCTTAAAAACAAATAAATATATTCTTGAAAGAAAAAAAAAAGACTAAATTTCCCTCTAAGAACAGCTTTAGTGGGACCCCACAAGTTTTGATTTGCAAAATCTTTATTATTTTGAGATCCAAATAGGTTCTAATTTCATATGATTTTTTCTTTGACTCAAGTTTAGAAGAGTTTCTTAATTTTCAAGCATATGGCTTTTTTTTTAGTTATCTTTTTGTTATTCATTTCTAGCTAAATTGTACTGCGGTTAGAAAATATTGTGTGAGTGGTTATCAGTCTTTTAAAATCTTTTGGGGGGCCGGCTGGATAGCCCAGTGGATAGGGCGCCGGTATACCACGGGTTCGGTTCCTGGGGACCTCTCCTAGCGGGCAGACCGCCTTGAGAAGGGAAAGCTGCCATGGGCGGGCCAGAGCTGCCGTGGGCAGGGCAAAAAGCCGCCACGGACAGGGCACGTCGCCCGCGAATGGAGCGCAGCCAGCCACCTGTGAACTGAAGCAGAGCCGGCCGTGAAAGGAAGCAGAGGCCGCCCACAAGCGGGGAAAGCCACACCTGCGTGGTGACCAGTCTCGGCGCATCGCCGCAGCAGGGGGGAGGGGAGATATGTAATAAAATAAATAAATCTTTAAAAAAAAAAATCTTTTGGGAATTGCTTATTAGTCAAGTTTATAGTCAGTCTTCTCAAATGTTCCAAGTGTGCTTAAATGTTCTGGAAAAAGAATATAGATTTTGCAATTGTTGGGAGCAGTGTTCTCTATATATCCTTTAGGTCAAACTTGATCATTGTGATGTTCAAATTTTTATAATCTTTATTTTCTTTTTTTCATTTATCAGTTACATGGAGAGGTGTGTAAAATGATCCTTCTATGATGGTGAATTTGTCTATTTCTCCTTGTAGTCCTGTCTTTCCTGTGAAGTGAACCTTTCATCATGCCTTTTGTCTTAAAATCTGTGTTGTTCTGATATTAATATAGCCACACCCATTTATTCTTGTTTGTATTTACCTCCTACATCTTTGCCCATCCTTTTACTTTCAACCTTTTTATATCTTTATGTTTTAGAGGTGGTTTTTAACAAGCAGCATTAGAGTAGTTGGATTTTTTAATCCAGTCTGACAATATTATCTTTTAACTAATCATTTTGTTCATTTTTACTTATAATAAAAATTTCCAATATATTTGCATTTATTTCTACCATCTTATTTCTAAATATTTTAATGAATATACACACATATACAGATACTGAAATATATATGCATATATACACATATGGCCCAATAGTAAGTGTACAGGCAGATGAATTAGCCCAAAGTGAACACACCGTTTAAGCAAAAAAAAATGAAATGAAACATCTACCATCTTATTTTGTACTTTCTATTCCCCTCACTTTTTAATATTTTTTCTTCCCTTTTACTTTTTTTTTTTTTTAACTGGCTATGAAATTCTTTATTCTATTTGTAGCAGCTTATGCAAGTACAGCCAAACACAAAGCTCGAGGACAAATTGTACACAAACTTTACAATGTGGGATTTGAATTTAAAATATGAAACCTAAAAATCTACACAAAACTGATGAAAATCAAGCACAGATGCCAGGATTGAAACTTATGATCCATGTGTGACAGGGAGTTTTGTTTCCTTTCAAGTGCTTTATTCTGCTACAGAACGGTCGAAATGAAGATGTAAAGCTTTGTGGTTAGTTTAAATTATACACTCTGTAGACACTATACACCATATTTTTAAAGTTACACATAGACCAACAGATGTCCATTAGTTCATCTGGATTGATCAGATACTCCAGCTGGATCGCTGAAAACAAATCAGGCAAACGTGGAAAGAAAAACCACCTGTGCGTTTTGCTGCGCTGTTGCTGATGGGCACACTGCACTCCAGGTCCGTGATGGCTGCTGCTTTCCTCATCAGAGCGATCATTGTAGGCTTCGCGCCTCTGACCACCTCCCAAGCCCGAGTGTTATCAAATTCCTGAAGCTCTACCTCCTCTGTGTCTCCAATGACATTAGGAACTTCCGGTCTAGATGGCAGAAGATCTTCTAGTTCAGAAAGCTTGTCTGGGTTGATCCAGTTGTTTTCAGGAAACTGTACATCAAACTTTATGTAAAGTTTTCAAAGGGATTCTGGTACTGTGGCATTCCTTCACCTCACGCTACACGAACACACCCTGGCTCAATTACTTTGCCAGGGGGGTATTTCACCACAATCTGATGGCCATCAAGGTGCTTAAATGTGAACTGAAATCCACACAGAGCTTCAACAAGTCCTATCTTATATGTCATGTGCAAATCATTGCCATCTCTCTGGAACACCTCATGTTCTTTCTTTTGTAGCAAAAGAACAATGTCTCCTGGTTCCACTCCCGGGGCCTAGTCTGCTTCGCCAGTAAATGTAATTCTCTGTCCATGTTTCATGCCTTTGTCTACGTGGACTTCAAGAATCTTGACTTCTTTTATCACTTTCTTCCCCTCACATTTTTTACAGCAGTCCTTTTCATTAATTACCTCTCCTTCTCCACTACAAACAGCAGACTGCATTAGCTGCACCGTGCCTGGAGCCAGCTGTCTGACCATGATGCGTACACCTCGACCCCGACAAGCACTACACTTGTGAACAGCTCCAGACTTTCCACCTTGGCCACTGCATGCACTACAGAGCACATTCTTGCTAAGTTGTAGTTTGGTTGTCTTCCCATTATACAGAACTTCTAAAGATACTTTGAGTGGATGCATGTCTTCTCTTCTTCTAACATTTCGACTTCTACTCTGATTGCCCATGAAACCAAACAATCCTCCACCAAAAATGTGAGAGAAAATATCATCCATGCCACCACCTCCGCTGCTAACTTCCCGAAGGCCTTGCTCTCCGTATCTGTCATATAACTCACACTTCTCAGGATTCGAGAGTACTTCAGATGCAAAACTTATTTCTTTGAATTTGTCTCCAGCATTTGGATTCTTATCAGGGTGGTACCTTGGCCAATTTTCTGTTTGCCTTCTTGAGCTCTTTCTCGCTGGCGCCAGGCGGGACTCCCAGGACGTCCTGGAGCTTCGTGTCGGCCACGTTCGCCAGGGCGGCCCGCGGGGCAGCGCGAGGTAGGAAGGCGGTGGAGCGCGCGGAGCGGAGCCGGACCCCCCAGCAGCGGCGACGCAGGCCGAGGCAGACAGCGAGCTCTTTTCTTCCTTTGAGATGAGGTGGGGTTTTTTTAATTTTTGTTTTCTCATTTCTTTTATTTTCCACAGACTCAAAATTATATACTCTACTTGTATTATTTTAGTGGTTATCTTTGAAATGTTACATGAGGTTAGGAGTTTCTTGGTTGGTCCGTCCTTTTCTTCCTTTAAATGTCACCAATCAGGAAAAAGCCAACCCAGATGGCGTTCAACTCTGTGAATCTAGTGCATCTGTTCTCAAAGCGTGGTCTGGAGACTCCTGGGAGAGAGTGTGTGTGTGGGAGTCCCTGTGAGGGCAAAACTATTTTCCTAATATTAAGATGCTTC
The DNA here is from genome assembly GCA_004027955.1 of Chaetophractus vellerosus. NCBI lineage: Eukaryota > Metazoa > Chordata > Mammalia > Cingulata > Chlamyphoridae > Chaetophractus > Chaetophractus vellerosus. The sequence goes on from PVKH010026982.1 coordinate 9,599, forward strand.
TTGCATTTTTCACTCTCACTCTCTCACAAATGTACAATGGAGTTTTTCAGAGACCACATAACATGTTAGCACAACAGAAGGAATGCAGGAATGCAGAGCACATAGAAGACTCTATCTTGTTGGCCAGACATCAACAAGATTTGCAAAAATCTAAATCAATGCCACTATTCTAAATTTTTTGAAAATACAGTTATAGTTCATGAAAATGTTATTTCTATTAACATGTAATGGGTTTATGGTTGTTATTTTAAAATAAATTAGTACATATTTAAATTTTTTCTCAGTTTTAATTTCTAACATGGTAAATATCAATTGATAGAATCCAGGTAAACAAACACTCTTTGGGGTCCTCAGTAATTTCTGAGAGTATAAAGGAATCATAAGATCACCAAATCTCAGAATTCTTGACTTAGTGAGATGATAGGCTATGCTTGCTCTGCTAAATGCAATTGTGTGTTTTTAATACATGATGCTACCTTGTGTATAAGCATTTAAGGATTTGAAATTTAAGAGCTAATTTAATGCCACTTACCCTTTCAGAGACTTGAGTTTAAGCTCTGTGTGGTCAAATGCAAAACTTTTTGTTGTATTAAATGTAACACTTAAACACCAAAACTATTCATGAGATAAAGAGTTACAAAACTGGTTCTGATGGATAGAATTGCTCTGTACAGGCCTATCTGTTCATTGCTTTATGCTACTCAAGGATCTTGTTCTAAGGATTCTTGAACTGGAGTTTCTCTTCTCTATGGAGCAGGGTTTTTCCCTTTACATTTAGGTCATGGTATGTTTATCCAAAATATAGGTAGGATTTTTAGTCTTAGAGCTTGTAGGTCCTGAAGGAGGGGGAAATCCCAGTACTAATTATCTTTGTCCTATATCATCCTGAAAAAACTATACATTTGTTTCTTTTCAGTCAAGATAAAAGGAAGTTTTTCAGGGAAAAGGTTATAATTAGGCTGCCTTATTTTGGAAGATGAGATTCACAAAGCCCCAGGAAAAGTCCCAATTTTGCCATTAGATTATTTGATAACACGTAGCTCTTGTCTAGGTTAATGCGACTACTTCTGTTGAGGCCTTTGGAGCACTGTGTGAAGGGGGGAAAAAGAAGTTGAAAGCTACCCTTAGCCGAATCCCCTGATCCCTCTCCAGCTTTCCAGTTACTGGTGAGGAGGTAAGCTTCCACTGGAAAGGAAATTTGGTGTGAAGGCACTTGCTTTATGTAAGCTTATGTGAGCGCTTCCTCCTTGAGCTAGGCTCAAGAAACCACATCCCCATCGGTGTTTCACAACCTTTTTTTAAAAAAGGTATTATTGTGGTAGCATATATCAAATACAAAATTTCACATCTTAACCATTTTTAACTGTATAGTTCAGTAATATTAATCACATTTACAATGTTGTGCTACCATCACCAACATCCATTACAAGACTTTTTCATGACCCCAAACAGAAATTCCGTTCCTATTAAGCACTAACTTCCCATTCCCCTTTCCCCACATCCCCTGGTAACCTCTAAACTACTTTCTGTCTCTATTTGTTTTAGATATTTTATGTAAGTGGAATCACACAATATTTGTTCTTTTGTGTCTAGCTTATTTTGCTCAATATAATTCTTTCTTATGTTGTCAAACAGTTCATCTTTGACAACATCAAAAAACTGCTTGCTGTCTGTTGTTTGTGTCACATTAAAGAAGAATCAGGGGAAGCCGATGTGGCTCAACCAGTTGGGCATCTGCTTACCACATGGGAGGTCCTGGGTCCCACTGCTTCCTAAAGAAGACAGGCACAAGCCCACACCCGCTGCAAGAAGAGCTAGATGCCCGCACCCTGCCGCAATGAGCAGACGCCTAAAGGAGCAGATGCCACAGGCCAGGAGATGCCACAGGCCAGGAGATGCCGGAGCCAGTGGGGAGTGGCTGTAGCTCAGGCCGTTGGGCATCCCCCTCCCATGTGGGAGGTTCAGTTCCCAGTGCCTCCTAGAGAAGGCGAACGAACAATGAGCAGACAGACAAAGAGAACCATCTGGGGTAGGGGAGAATAAATTAAACAAATAAATAAAATCTTTTTAAAAAAGAATCATTGGGCAAAGATAAAATTATAGTAAACATGCATTTTCAAACCAAATGCTCCATCCTACTGGCAAAACGCCATTCTAAGAATCCAACCAGCAACCCTGGCAGGGGCTATGCCCCCCACCCCACTTGGGTGGAGAATTCAAGGCCTTCAGGAAGTACCAAGAGCCTAGGCTCTGGCATTTCCAATGTCACTCCCATGACCTTGAGGAAGCCACTCTACCAGAGGTATGTGGGAAAGGTCACCAGAGGGAAACAAGGGCAGGGCACAGAGTGAGAAGAGGCAGGGAAGGAAGAGCTGTACTGACTGGTGAACCTGAATATTAGTTTTATTCCAGCTAGGGGTACAATTCCTTTTCAAAGACAAGCTAGCAATCAGAGGTGGGCAGTTGTTGGCTTGGACTTCTTGGCATCATGCCCTCTTCTTTAGTAACAGCACGCCTCCCTCTCTCCATAATGGGGTTTGTGGGAGCTGACTTCACTTCCCACCCACATACTCCAAGCGTAGCTGTATGTGCCAGGCCCAGGTCCATGCCAGGCACACATCATCCTCTGACCACTGTGATAGTCCACACATGGGCATGTCAATCAAGCCGGGCCTAGGGAAGTGGAGCCCGGCCCTTCCCTTTGAACCATTAGCAGAAAAAACCTGTGAGAATGCTGGCCACCACTTCTGGAGACTACTCTGACGAGAGAGGCAGAACAGAGGAGAGATCAAGATCAAGTCTGGGAATTTGATGGCCTAAAGCAAATATACTCTGGGCTTTTCAGATCTGAAAGTCAAATATTTCCTTTTTTTTTTTTTTTTTTTTTTTGCTTAAGGTGGTTTGGGTTGGGTTTTGAGTCACTTGCAATCAAAAGATAAGTCAATATACAAGCTATTACAGTTATATCCGACCTTTTTTGTTACTTGGATTTAAAAATTTAAGTATGGAAACTTAAAAACATAACAAAGAGCATGTACCCATCAGGCATAAGAATACTTATTAACATTTAGTTATAGTTCTGGAGTTTTAAGGTTGACAATCCTGCTACACATCTCTTTCACTGAATCTTCTCCTTTGTCAGAGGCAAGATTATTTTGGAACTTAAGTATGTCCACGTTTTTAACATTTACTCTGTACTTGCAACTATAAATACTATTATTCTTTTGTGTTTTTTAAATGTCCATAAATATGATACTGTACAAATCATCTGTAATCAGCTAGTTTCCACTCAACATCACGTGTTGGATATCTAGCCCCGACCACTGAAGCTTACAGATCTCATTCAATTTTTATCTGATGTATCATATTTCATCATATTAGTAAGCCAAATTTTATTTTTCCATGTTACTAGTGATAGGCATTTGGATAAGTTCCCATTTTTCACTAGCATAACAATGCTGCTTTGCACATCTCTAGACCTGTCTCCTTGTACACATGTGGGAA
>PVKH010026983.1:0-13103 GCA_004027955.1 Chaetophractus vellerosus
CTTCATTCCTTCTTATAACTGAGCAATATTCTATCATATGTATATACCACATTTTGTTATCCATTCATCCGTTGGTATACACTTGGGTTGCTTCCAACTTTTGGCAATTGTGAATAATGCCACAATGAACATTGGTGTGCATATATCTGTTTGCATCTCTGCTTTCAATTTTCTGGATATATTCCTAGTAGTGGGATTGCCATATCATAGGGAAATTCTATACTTAGTTTCCTGAGGAAACGCCAGACTGTCCTCCACAGTGGCTGCACCATTCTCCATTCCCACCAGCAGTGGATGAGTGTTCCTACTCCTCCACATCCTCTCCAACACTTGTAGTTTTCTGTTTTTTTAAATAGCAGCCAATCTAATGGGTGTCAGATGGTATCTCATTGTAGTTTTGATCTGCATTACCTTAACAGCTAGTGATGTTGAGCATCTTTCCATGTGCTTTTTAGCCATTTGTATCTCATCTTTGGCAAAGTGACTATTCATATCTCTTGTCCATTTTTAAAATGATTTTTTTTGTCTTTTTATTTTCAAGATGTAACATTTCTTTATATAAGCTGTATATTAGGCCTTTGTCAGATAGGTGGCTCCTAAATATTTTCTCCTCTTCAGTAGGCTGCCTTTTTACTTTCTCATTTCAAGTGTTTGACATGTAGGTGAGATATTCATATATTGCTGAAGTTCAACTAGAGGAAATCCACAAATGCTCAGAGCTTTACAAAACCATGCAATAAATCAGTGACAAAAAAGTTAAAAGGTAGCTCTAGAATTTCATATATAGTAACATTCACATGCTTTCATCTAGATATTTCTCAGCAATTTTTTTTTTTTTTGCTCCAGTGGGTGTCTGTGTTCTTTCCAGATGTGTGCAGCCTTATCAGTCTTGTGCGAGGCGTGTGTATTAATTGAAAATGGCAGTTGGGTTCCGACTCCAAGTTATCTGGAGTATATTCTCACAAACTGGATGCTTTTGAAAATAAACAAAAACATTAAGTGATTTATAAAACGACTGTCACACATTCTGAAGCTCAAAGTGTAAATGAATTTGTGTAAGCATATGGATTTCATTTCTCTTATACTATGCATGACTTTAAAAATTAAAAAGACAATGTCCTGGCTGCAACATGTCTTTAGTTCTCATTTAGACTTTGGAAATAATCAGAGGGGCCTAATATTCAAAAACTGGGAGGACCCCTCCATCCTGTGATGCCATTTGAACCATCAGATAATGGTTTACATGGCCCCCAAAGAGTACGTTTCTGAAAGAATCTCTAGAGTGGCACTAGCAATGTGAATTTCTATTTTAAGCACATTCCAGAGTTTATGGCCAGACTCATTTCTTCCTGTATAAACTTACAGGTTGGTATGCTTAGTCCACTATCACCCTCTTTAAATGTGGATAACAGCATAGTCAAGTCAAACAGTTGTGGCTTCATGATAATATTTACATTGAGGCAGAAAAGGCCCGAGAGAGAAAAAAGTTCAGGGAAAGCAAAGTTCTGGTCTTTGCGATCACATGGAGTGGATTTTGCAAAGAATGTAAAATATAATGTTTGTATTTGAGTTGTGCTCAGAATCAATAGAAAGATCTACCAGCTCAGTCAAGACTATAGGCAACACTTTATTTTCAATTGTCATGATGACACAGCCTTAGAAAATTATTCAGGTTTTACTAGTTCACCGTAAGAAGAAATTTTGGCTGCAAGAATTTCATTTCATTTTGTCAAATGGAAACAAATGAGCATATACGTATATTTTTTCCTGCAAGCTTCACTTTCAGCTGCTATGTTATCAATCACATTGGTCCGGTAAAAGGTTTCTTTTGAGAACTGAATACAAGTGAAAATAATAAGTAGTTGAGTTAATTTCCATCTGTTTTAACCCAAGATCCCTTGGATAAAAATAAAATTGACATATCTCTCTTGGAAAGTATTCTTAACATTTCAAAATAAGTATTATGACTGAAAAAAGTTCTAAGCTTGAAAAAGCCACATTCTTATGGAATCCACTGGTATTATTGTAAAGATAGAGTCCCTTGTTTGTCCCAAGCAGAGGTGGAAAGACACAGTGTTGACGACATCCAATGTGAAGGCTACATTCTGCAAAGCCAGACATGCAAGAAAACCAGCCGCTCAAATGTAGGCTGCATCTTAAAATATGAAATATGTTTTTACAAAGTACAAAAGCTCACTCTACCTCCAATAATAAAAAATACTATTTATTATGCTCTTACTAGGTTCCATGCATGTTTCAAAGTATTTTATGAATGTTTTCTAATCACCTCTGGGGGAGCTTTGATGGCCACTGGCAGATGAATAAATGAGGAACGGAGAGATAACATGACTTGCTTGAGGTTACTCAACTATCAATGGTAGGTCTAGAACTTGAATCCACACAGCTAGGCTCTAGGGCCTATGCTTAATCACTGCAAAACCAGGAGATGCTAATAAACCCTCAGGAGTTCACCCTCTCTTCTCCATGCCCCCAATTGGAGAATCTCTGCTCTTGATGTTTTACTTGTTTGTGATCTCTGTATGATGCTCTATTTGGGGTATCCTATCTTTGGAATTGGCTCCAAAGCAATGAAGGGTTATCATTCGTGCACGACATTTAGTAGATGTATCAACTATCTATTGCTGTGTAACAAGCCATCCCAAAACTTAATGATTTGATGTAACCACGGTTTGTTATTTCTCATGATTCTGTGGCTTGAGTGGGTGGCTCTTCTGCTGGTTTTCCCTAGGCTCACTTATGCAGTTGTATTCAGCTGGAGCTTGGCTGGATTGGAAGGTCCAAGGTCACCTCACTCACGTGGCTGGCATTTGGTGCTGACTGTTGGCTGGAGTTCCTTGGTTCTGCTTCACATAATTTCTCCTCATCTAGTAAGCCAGATCAATTTACTTACTTAGCAGCTCCAGGGCCGTGGAGCTGGTAAAAGTGAAAGCTGCAAGATCTTTTCAGGTCTGTTCTTGAAAGTTGTATAACATCATTTCCACAACATTCTCTTGGCCCAAATTCTCTACCTCTTTATGGGAGAACAGCAAAATTACATTGCAAAGGAGCATGTATACCTGGATGGGAGAAATTTATGGCCAAATTTTGCAATCTACCACAGTAGACACCATTAAAAAGAGATATGATTGATAGTAAAACGATGATCAATTTCTAAATAATCATAAAATACAGTTTGTGAATAAACCTATGGAATACATTATCTTTAATGACCTGGAAGTCAATTTAGCATCTTATTTCAGGGTTTTCAGTGATAAGAGCATTGGCTATCGTTGTGTTAAACAACACTAGATGTGGTATTGGGGGGGCACTTCTGAATTATCAAATTAGTTACTGGTGAGAAGAATAAGTAAATGCCTTTTTAAAACTTTTCCCTGGTACTATCCTCTCCAGCATGAGATCAACCTTTACTATCTGTAAAAACACCTTTCCCAGGCTCAGGACCAGTAACATAGTTTGCAGGACCCACCATAAAATGTAAATGTTGCTCAAACATTATGAGTTTCAAGAGAATGACAGTAGAGCATTCAACCAAGCTTGGTCCTTGAGAGCCCAGGACCCTTGTGACTGTACAGGTTGTAAATCCATGTAGCTGCCAAGCCCAGAAAATAGAGATCAGTCCTCCTAGATCAATGCTTTTGACCAATTAGATCAAGTCAGCCAAGAGAGTTTCATGAGTTTTTCACTTCATGAGTTGCTAAAATGATGTGACTGAATTCTTTTTGACTGAATGAACTGAATCTTCTAGATGGGGGTAGGAGGAGTGAGATTATCAGGCTGAAAGTTCTGCAAACAATTTGGGAGCAATAGCTAAAGGGAAAGCCTGAGATCTGTTATCTTTGAAGGTTCAGAGACAGAATTCCAAAATAAAACAATAATTGTTGCAAATAGCCAATACTGACACACTCAAAATCCTGGGCTAAGGACATTTTCAGGGAAGGTTTCTCTCAGCTCTCATGACAACCCCACATGGCAAGAACTTTATGGGTCCATTTTAAAGATGGAGATACTGAGGTTTGGAGAGAGATAGAGTAAGTGCCCTGGTTAACATGGTCTGTCTGTCGCAGAGCAGAGACTCAAATTCAGATCTGAATCCAAAGCCTCATTCATCTTCCATGTTGTTCTGACTTCATAGCCACAAGCCCTACCTTCTATAAACATAAGTAAAAATCTGGATTTGGGAAAACTGTGCACCCCACCCCTCACCCCAGGGAGGCTTACCTGGTGGACTTGCAGTTCACACACCCTTAAAATGGGCCTCGTGCTTGCAAAAGACCCGAAGCTCCTGAATCTATTTAGAACTCACATGCCCAAGTTTCAGGGCTCAGTTTTCAACTAAAGTCAAGAACTTCTTTCCCCTCTTCTGTATAAACAGCAGGTTGTTTTCCTAGTTCCTAACTGAATGCCAAGCCTCAATTTAAAAAAGAAAGAAAAAAACATTCTTGCATAGAACATTAAGGATTCAGTGAATGAATTTCGAAAACATAAGAATTCAGGTTCCAGTAAGCTACTAGCATTCTCGGTGCATATTTAAACCACATTGCCTCATAACATTTGCCTTCCTTTACCCAGCAGTGTTTAAAAACTGATAATTATGGGCTTTTGTGTTAGATTGACCACTCTGCTATTGATTCTTCTAGAAACAAAGCCAAAATGACCCACTCACAGAACAGTATGTATTACTTATCTAATTTCACAGATGTCTTCAGGCCCTGGGTAAAGTCTAAAACCAAGAATTGCACCATCTATGTGATTGAAGCCAAAATCAGGATTGTTTAGATAGATGGATAATAAATAGATAGATAGATAGTTATAGACAGAAAAAGATACATAGGTACATGTACATGTTCATATACACATATAAATACATATACATATTGATCTGAATAGTGTCCTCAGTTTTACAGTTTACCTTCTACACAAAATAAAACTTAAACATCTATACCTTTTCATACTTTCTATGTTCCCTCCAGGATGCTGACAAAGTTTTAAAAACTTCTTCTTTAGAGCCTTCTAGGGGAGAATACCCTGTTGACACCTTGATTTTGGACTCCTGGCCTCCAGAACTGTGAGACAATAAATTTCTTTAGTCTTATATAACCAAGTTTGCTGTAATTTTTTACAGTAACCTTAGGAAACTAATACAAGGAAAAAAGAAAAAAAATGCCAAATAGAATCACTGGACTCTATGTGGTATTAAAAAAAGTGTGGGGCTATAAAATTAGGAATAAAGATATTTTGGAATAAAAAAGAAATTTTAAACTCAAGAAGTGTAATCATAGAAAAAGGGAGGTAAGAAAGAACAGGCTTAGGGAGAAGAATGTAAAATATAACTATTTTTAAATAGTTTTTCTTCTGTGAAACAGGAAATTATCCTAGAAGGCTAAAATTTACTGAGAAAACATTCAGAATGGTTAATATAAGTGAATCCCCCCAAACACACATATCAGTAATAATAAGAATTGAATCAATATTGGTATTTGAATTTTAAAAAGGAATTAATTTTTAAAGAACAGTATCTTTGAGTTTTGGTCAAAAATCAAGGAAGAATTCTAGTCTTCTGTTATTCAAATACTTTTAACATTAGTACGGACCCAGAATAATTGCATCTAAAAAAATCCATTTTATGGACACATTAATAAAGCATACATTGCATCCAAGGTGCACAATCAATGGTATTTGCTATAATCACATAGTTGTGCATTCATCACTTCAATCATTATTAGAGCATTTTCATTATTTCAATAATAATAATAATAAACAAAAAACCCAGACAAGCAAACAAAATTCCTCACCTTTCAATCTCTCTATGCTTCCCCCACTGTACTTAGTTGCTGTTTCTGGCTATTTTATCCAAAATGTATAATCAATGGCTTTTAGTATAATCACAATGTTGCACATTCATCATCTTAAAAATTTTAGAACAGTTTCATTACTCCAAAAAGAAAGACTCCAAACCCCTTAGCATTCCTTCCTCAGACCTACATAACAAGTAATCTCCTTTTATCTTTATAAATGGATTTATATTTACATTTTATATAAATGGAATCATATAATATGCAGTACTCTGTATCTGGTCTCCCTCAATTAATATAATGTTTTTTTTAAAAATATATTAACAGAACAATTTTATTTTATTAGTGCAGCGGCAGAGAAACAAGGGAATAGAAAATATAGTTTAAATTGGGAAATATCTTGACCAGCCTAATTTTAATAAAAAGTCAGAGGGAAGAAAAACCATCACTAGCAGGAATGAAATTCAGCTGTAGTTAAAAATTTCCCAATAGTCTAAGCCTTTGGTTTTCAAATGTTTCAAGTCGAGGAACTTTTTAACTTAATTTAATTTAATTTAATTTTTCCCAAAAGGATTCTTTCTGCAGAAACCGAGTATGTGGAGCAGGTAATAATGGATTTTCTGGCCGGTAGGGATTGGGCAGCACCTATCCCAGCATGTACACACTCTCCTTTCTCCTTTTCTCTCCTCCCAGCATTCCCCTTTCCCCTCCTAAAATCCAAATAATAACAGACTTGAGAGCCCGTGAAGCCCTATACCTGAGACTGCTCTGGAAAGGTCCCTTTCAGTCCACACATAGGAGCAAGGGTTACATTTAAACTTTCTCCGCAGGTCCAGAAATATACCCGTCACATTGTGAAGACCCTCATTCAAATTGTTAAGGAGAACAAGTCTAAAACCCACCAATTTTGTCTTCTAGTTAGGAAGATTTAAATCTCCGGAGGATAGGACCAAATTCGTTTTGCTGAAACACGTACAAGATTTTCATTCCCTAAAATTCCTATTGTTAATATGCAGGAAACATTTACTTTCAGCATTTTAAGGAAAAGGTAAACTCAAAAAGACATGTATTCTGTCTTATTTACCTTTCCATTCATGCAACTTGTAACCCATGCCTTGTACATATTGGACACTCAACAATTGCTGGATGAATAAATAATTAGTAAGCCAAGCAGAAAATTCCAGAGCAAGTTCTAACCGGGGAGAGTCATAACTCAGATCTACACAATGTCGATAATCAACTTCGAAGGGAAAATTTCCAACAATTACCTAAATTTGGGGGCTTGTGTGACAGTAACATAATATTTCCAGAGATGAAACAAGGGAAAACTCTGCTGCAGGAAGCTTGTCTTTATACTGTGACTTTGATTTTATAGAATTTAAGTCTGTGTGGTATCAGCACTATTTTGATACTACTTGATACTTTTTAAAGTTTTCTTTTAGCCAGAATTTGAGTCTGATCTGTGTTAACAGTTGAGGAACCCGAGATGAAGCTCTCTGGCCGTTCTCCCTCTACCCATTTTTCAGAGAGCAATCTATGGATTAACCCCACTCCAGATAGTACAAGTTCAGGTACATTTGCTTTTGGTTTCTTCTTACATCACTAATTCCTATACAGTTTTAAATGAGTAAATGAGGCAATTAAATAACTTTGGTTTGTCTGTGATGGGATGCTAGGTGCTTTCACACACTTATGTATGTATTTTTTCCAATTGCAGGAATTTATTGTTTTGGTTTTTTCTTCTGTTAATTTTTTAGTTTGAAATAATTCCAGACTTACATAAAGGTTGCAAAAAAGATACAAGGAATTTCTATGTTGCAATTTTCCCTCTGTTTCATGTCTCTCTTATGTTCTTTTCCGTACTTTCCATCTTTTTTTTCTCTCTGTGCCTCAGTTTGGATAATTTCTACTGCTCTGTCTTCCAGTTCTAATCTGCGGTTAAATCCATAAATTTCAGTCTCTTTATTTTTCAGTTATAGAATCTGTATTTAAATTTTAGTTTTATTGCTTTTAATTAGCTGCTGAAATTCTATTTTTTAGAACACATTGATCACAGATATTTTATTTTTATTTTATTTTATTTTTTTTAAGATTTATTTTATTTTATTACATATCTCCCCTCCCCCCCGTTGCGGCGACGCGCCGAGACCGGTCACCGCGCAGGTGGCTTTGCCCCGCTTGTGAGTGGCTTCTGCTTCCATTCACGGCCGGCTCTGCTTCAGTTTGCGGGTGGCTGGCTGCGCTCCATTCGCGGGCGACATGCCCTGCCCGTGGCAGCTTTGCCCTGTCCATGGCAGCTTTTTTCCCTGCCCACGGTGGCTCTGGCCTGCCCATGGCGGCTTGCCCTTCTCAAGGGAGTCTGCCCGCTAGGAGAGGTCCCCGGGAACCGAACCCGGGGCCTCCCATGTGGTATGCCGGCACCCTATCCACTGGGCTATATGGCCGGTCCCTTGATCACAGTTATTTTAAAGACCTTTTCTGCAAATTCTCTCATTTGAGTTTCCTATGGGACTGTTAAACCTGTGTATTGTCATTTGTCTAGTGTCCTGGTATGACAAATAATCTTTATTAAATGTCCGAAATGATATATATATATATAACATTTTAGAGATAATTTGAGGCTCTGGACAGTCGTATCTTCTTCTAGATAAGATTTACTTGTGTTTCAGGCAGGCTTTTAATGAACGGGAGACCATCTTAGTTAAGTCAGGAATTGAGCTGATTCACATTGGTATCCTTTGTAATGCCTTGTCTCTTTCTGGATTGTCTTTATTCTTAGGGTTATCCCTTCTGGGGCCCCAGCCCAAAGCCTGCAGTATTTTTCTGGGCCTCTCCTCTTTGGCAGGCTCTGAGTTCTTATTTTGTTTCCTCCACCCAACTTTGTGAGATTGCCTAAAACCTAAAGCCCTGCATAGCATCTTAGGCTTTAGGCCATCATTTTATACTATGGGTTTCTTTTCTTCCCTTCCCTTCCTTTCCCTTCCCTTCCCTTCCCTTCCCATCCTTCCTTCGTTCCTTCATTCCTCCGTTCCTTCCATCCTTCCCTCCCACCTTCCTTCCTCCCTCTCTTCCTTCCTTCCTTAATCCCTTTCCTCTCTCTCTCCTTTTCTCTCTCTCTCTCTCTCTCTCCCCCTCCCTCCCTTTTCTTGCCACTCAGCTTCCCACCCGAGGCTGCTACTTGGGAATCTAGAAATCTCTCCAGAAGAAAGGCTGAACCCAAGGTAAACTCACCTCTGTTTTCCTTCTGTCTGGGATCATAGTCCTTCCAATCCTTGCCACTTTCACACCTCTCTGATGTCTTCAAACAGGTATTTTTAATATTTGATGCAACTTCTCTAGCTGTTTTGTGTTGGAGGTTTGGTTTATTATGAGCTAGCCCACCATAGCCAGAACCATGTATAACATTTTTAGAAAAGAATTCTCATATCTCCTCATCTTGGGCATCATGAATTTGAATCCAGAGGATCGAATGATTTTTCCAAAAGTTACTTGTCTAATTAAGTGCAGAGCTAGGATTTTGACCTGGATTTTTGAAGTTAAGTCCTGCCCTCTTCTTAAGACTCCACAGTTCCCTGTAGGAACCACATCTGAGGATTGACATCTTGGCCAAGACAACAAAGGATGGGTTTGGACACGTCAGAAGGAGAGACGAGTGAGCTGAATGATGGCTTTATTGCCAGCAGGGGTCAACTAAGCTTCTTTGTTCATCTTAGCCGTGTTCTAGTTGTGAGCTTGGTTGAAGCCACATTTCTGATGGAGGCAGTCCGATTTATAACTCATTCACAACACAATCTAAGACTTTCAGCTAAGCATGTGACCACCTCCACAGCAGATCTGTATAGACATAGCAGATCTCTGTAGACAGAAGGAACATTTCCCAGGCACTATTGGTCTCTAGCAGTCAGTTGACTTAGAAAACTGGGCAAGGATCTTTATTACCTTTTGGACATATATCCAGTGGTGCAAATCAGACCTTTGGCCTGAGAGACAATTGGCTCAGCCTTAAAGGAACTGAATACATAAGTGTTTTATTCATAACACAGAAAGTACAAGCCACAAAACTCCCCCTTTACATTTTTCCTTCTACCACACCTGAGCCAACAAGAATCAACAGCATGGATTTGAAGTTTGACCTCAATTGGAGAGTAAATGGAGAATGCAACATCAGGGCTGGCATGGAAGGTGAGAGACAGTGAGAAGAATGAAGACAGCACCAGGCTGCTATTTTGTGGAGAAGATAAAAGCATAAGACTATTTTTTAGTGGCCCTCAAACAGCCTGGGATGACATGTTTGTGATACTTGTCCTTATTCCCCACCCCCTCCCAAATAATAGTGGCTGATCAATGGAGATTTTCAAGATGAAGCTGGGATTGAAGTTCTTGACCCAATTCCTTTCCCCTTATACCTTCAAGAATGAAGAAAACAGCTATGTCCACAAATAACATACTCTCTTCAACAACCCCATTGCATGTAAAATGAAGAGACCCATTTCCCTCTCCTCACATTTCATCTCTTCTTTGCAGGAGACAGAAACACTGGAATAGAAACTTTCAGTATTCTGTTGCTTATTCTTCCCCAAAGAAAGGGGCTAATATGATGGCGATTGCCCAAGGGTGGTGTTACTGGGCCTCAACAGCAACCAAAACAGAAACCAAAAGCAGGTGTCACTCTCTCCTTCTCTTTTGTGTTGCCTGTCTCATGAAAGAGTAAAACTTACTAGGAGTCCCACATACATCACTCTCCCATGTTGTACGCAGGCAGGACAAGTCCTTCTTCTTCCTCTGAAACTCTGTGCAGTGAGACATGGCAAGTACACCTGGAACTGGACAGACCACCTGTGGAGGCTGGAGGTCTCCCCTTCAAAGGGTGTGCCCCGTCCTGGCCTCAAATCCAATCGACATTATCCCTTACAACAACTGCCAAATTGCTTATGAAAGCTATTAGTTTGATCCCCGCTGGGCCACGAGTCATACCCTGGGGAGAGTCCCTTCCAGCCTAAGCCTCACAGGAGGAACATCTGTCCCCCCTTTCTCAGGCATCTTTGCTCTCAGCAGCTGGACGTACATTCATTGGCACTTTGACAGAAGCAGGCCATGCTGTTAATATTTCTTAGCATGCTGATACATTTATCGAGTATGTAATATAGAAAAGGCTCAATCACTATGTTGCAATCATAAAAAATATTATTTTTTCAAATGTGCTGCCTTGGTATTTTAAAACATGTCTCAAGTCATCTAAGTAAATGGATATAACAGATCAGCATTACAACTGCTAGTAGCCATAAGAAAAAGAAAGGAAAAAAATCAGAGCAGAGGCAGAACTGAACTCTCCAACTAAACACGCGTGAACAGAAGCACCATATATAACACTAACTGGTGTTCAAACAGCCCTCTGAGGTCCTTGGAGGAGGGCACTACCTGCAATACAAATAGAGCAGATGTTTTCCTGACATTCCTCATATCCTTTTTCCGGTCTTGGTCACAAAGTGTACAGGGCTTCAGATTACTGTTTAACCAAAATTATTTTATAGGAGACCTCAAAACAGTTCCTCTTGAGAACGTGGAGGCTGACACCATGCCTATATTCCAAGACCATCTTGTTTTTTCCATCAGTTCCAATGCCTGAGTCCCTGGCAAATGAGATTTCTGAAATTTTGGAAGAGGAGTTTGAAGAGTGTGTGCCAAATTGCATCCTTGTCAAATAGTCTATTTCAGGGAAGTGACTTGAAACATTACTTACCTTACCCCAGTGCACATGTATGTAGTCATAGTGATGGAAAGTACTTACCATTGGAAAACAGGACTGCATTCCTCTCATTTAATTTGAAGATGGTTGAGTAAATTCTACATTGGTGAGATTAAGGAATTTTGGAACTCTGCCCACCTATGTCACTTGCCCCTGTACCCTTTAACGTGTTTGTCTGTCTGTCTCAAGATTAAGACTCCAGCATCTGGTGGGAGGCTGTTATGTAACAGGTCTTCAATTCTATTTTATGAATGAAGGCATCAATGATTTATCTTATCAAATACTATCTATGTTGAATGGGAAAGGGATGTGTGGGGAAGGTGAAGGATTTACAACCTGAAGGAAGGAGAGGGGCAATGGGCTTAGGAGGGCTCCTCTGAGGGGTGGGATAGGGGCAGCTTCAGGTGAGGGTGCCACCATCTTGCTATCTTGTCTCAGGCCTTACACATCTACACACATGCTAGTTGGGTCATCAACACCAACCACCAGACCCCCAACATCCTTAAGCAAGGAAAAAATTTATTCCTCAGTGCCTGAAGAAATGACTCCCAGAATGACCTGGAGAGATTTAGCAAACAAAATCAGGCAGAAAACATTCACTAACAGCCCTTGTGACTTGGTCTTTGGCTCCCCAAAGAAACACTGAGGAGGCAGGCTGTCCTTCATGAAGAACCCTGTGGCAGCCAGCCTCCAAGATGGCCCCCAATGATTCTCTCCTTCTGGTGTTTGCTCTCTTCTGTAGTCCCCTCCCATACTGTATAGAGGTGACCTGTGTTAGCAATAGGACTCTGCGGAAATGAGAGCACATGACTTCTGAGGTTCTGTCATAGAGGACACCACAGGTCCTGCTTGCTTCTCTTGGATCATTTCCTCTTGGGGGGAAGCCAGTTGCCACATCACGAAAAAAACTCAAGCATCCCTGTGGAGAGGTCCATGAGGTGAGGAACTGAGGCCTCCTGCCAACAGTCATGCTGAGCCTCAGTTTCCTTCTCTGTAAACTGTAGCTGATAATACCTTTCTCAGAGATTGTAAAGGATCGGATGACATAAAGCATGTAAAGTGCTTAGTGCATTCCTCAAATGCATAGCCTTTTTGGTTGTGTAATGTTTTGTGATATGGATGTATTACAGTTTATTTAACCATTCCCCTTTAGGTGAACCCATAAGTTGCTTCTAACTTTTACTATCCTTATAAACTGTTTTGCAATAAATTTTCTTGCACATAAATATTTGTCTAGGTCTTAGATTATTTTTTCAGGGTGTATTTTGTTTGAGCATGTTTACTAAATTGTTTTAGAGATTGTTATCCCCAAGGTTATGATGTCCTACATTTGAGCAGATCCTCTTTTTCTTCTACTCATCTCCATCTCACCAGAGTCCCATCATCAAAAGTTGAAATCTGAGCACAAGAGACCATACTATTGTGTGTGGAGTACCCTAAAGGGTACACTATTTCTGCCAAGAGGGACTGAGAAGAGGATGATTTTCCTTGGTTAGCCTCTGAACCCATGAAGAGGAAGATGTGGATATTCCAGTATGGGCTTC
>PVKH010026984.1:0-13102 GCA_004027955.1 Chaetophractus vellerosus
CATAAGTCTATATCAGGACTCCAACAAGTCCATTCTAGTCCATAGTTGTTCCCCCAATCTTGAGAAGTCTGGAATGGTAATGTCTCCTCCACAATGGAAGGGATTATCCTGCCTGCAGCTGCAGGCTCTCTGGATTCCCCTGCATAGCCGTCTTCCATTGTCACCTCCCAACTAGGTGTCCTGGTTGAGTCCATTGAGTCCTAACTACACAATTTCTGAGCAAAAATAGTATACAGCTTCCTTTGCTCTCTAACTTCTTGTTTTGCTAGAAGTGTTAGAGGGTGTGTTAGTCAGCCAAAGGGCTGCCTTTGCAAATATACCAATAATTGGTTGGTCTTTATAAAGGGTATTTATTTGGGGTAGACGCTTATAGTTACCAGGCCACAAAGCATAAGTTTCTTCCCTCACCAAAGTCCACGTGTTGGAGCAAGACAGCTGCCAACGTCTGCCAGGGCTCAGGCCTTTGGGTTCCTCTCCTGCCAGAGCTGCATTTCTTTCCGGGCTTAGCGCTTCCTCCACAAGGTCAGCTGTAAACCATCAGGTGAACGGCCCTCTCCAACATCAGAACTGCTTCTCAAAAACCTGCTTCTCAAATCTGCTGCCTGGCCTTTATACTTGAGACCACACCCACTGAGGGGCGGGGCTCAATGCCCCCTGATGTGGCCCAGTTACACCCTAATCAAAAACCAATCATGCCCAGATGAACAGATCGGTTTACAAGCATGATTCAATTTATATTTTTGGAATTCATAATTAGATATAATTGTCAAACCATTACAGAGGGCTTATTCTTCCCTTCTTTACTCACACTGATTCCTATTATTTCATTTAATCTTTGCCGGTTTGTTGGATTTCAAATGGATTTCACTATTTAATTTGCATATTTGAGGGTGGGTTTTTTTTCATGTGTTTTTTAGTCATGTGTAATTGTTCTTTTATAAATTGTCTAGCCTTTCATGTCCCTTGTGCATTCTGTTGGAGTATGTAACTTTCTTTAGTGATTTATAAATTCTTTCAATATCTAGGATGCTAATTCCTTTGTCACATTTTTTTGCAATTGATTTTTAATCATATTTGAAGTATTGGGGGGAAACTTTTAAATTCTTATTAATTGGGGGGTGGATGTAGCTCAAGTGGTCGAGCACCTGCTTCCCATGTACGAAGTCCCAGGTTCAATCCCCAGTACCTCCTAAAAAAAAAAATTCTTATTAATCAAATGTCAGTTTTTTCTTTGTGTTATTTTTCTCTTTTAGAATAACTTCCCCAGCTCAAGATCAAATATTTATTTATATTTAATTTTAGCACTTGTTTGACTTTACTTTTCACATATAATACCTGTAAATATAAGAAATGAGGTAGGGGCTCTAACTTCCTTTTTTTTTCCCAAATAACCAACTGATCCAGAATTGTATGATGCACAATACTCTTTGCCGCTCTAATCTGCAGTGCTCCACAAACGCTTACACTGAATTCTCATACATATTAGGACTTATTTCTGATCTCTCTTTCATGTTTTATAGAAAGTCTGTTTCACTGTATGCCAGTTTTAAGCACTGTAGCTGTGCATTTTAATATTTGGGAGGGCTTCTTCTTGCCATACTACTTCCCCTAATCAGTCTTCTTTTTCAGAATAAGCTTGGCTAATCTTAAATGTCCATTCTTCCACATGAACTTTAAAATTATTTGATCAAGTTCTCTCAAATTCTCAGTGTTTTTTTTTTAGCTGGAATGAAAAGAATTGACATCTTTACAATATTGAGTCATCTTGCTGAAGAACAAAGTATGCTATGGGCTTTAATTTATTCCAAATTTTTGTTCTTCAATAAAGATTTAGTTTTTGCTTTCTTTTTTTGTTTTTAGTTTTGTTTTGTTTTTAGTTTTGTTGTTGTTCTTCTGTAAGTCATTAAAGTTTTGGTTGTTCAGTTGTTTCATTTCCTAGGTGCTTTATTTTTCCTTGCAAATTTCAAACTGGCTTTAAGAGGAAGTTCTTGATAAATTATTTTCACTTTGCCCGAATGACAAACTCAAATAATATACTTAAAATCACCACAGAAGCCTTAGTCTTTTTTTTTTTTAATTAGGAAATGTTTCCAAAGATAAATATTGTGGCCTAGGGCACAGCCATTTTCTCCCTAAAAAAAAAGTACATCCTCAATCCAGTTTCTATCTGGGCTATGTTTGAATAGAAAGAGAGGCACATTTCAGTATGAAATCAACTTTAAAGAGAGACAAAATCAGCCATCAAGGTACTGCACGGAATGTCACAACTATATGCTGAACAGTTCATTAAGTCCTAGAAAATTATCCAAACTTTACAGATACAACCATCACTCAACAGAGACCATTTCCACACAAGTAGAGCTCAGAATCATCTAAAGTCATATATATGAGGAATGGAAAGAACAGAAACAATTCTTTGCAGTTTTCCTATTGTCCCAATTTGTGTGATATGTGAAACAGTTAAACTAAATTTTTACCCATCAAACACTTCAACATAAAATCAAGCTAGTTTTCTCGTAAACCTTAGGTCCTCAAAAGAAAACCCAGAGTACTTTGTATTATATTTACTGTTTATTTTAATATAAATGTCTTAAAATTAAAATACTGACAGGGAAAATAATTTATTGCTAAATATTTTTTATAGTGACATTTAAATACTTTTTCTACAAATAAGCCCTTAGCTGTAATTTGGAGGACACATTGCCTTACCTCTTGTTCTAATTTAAAAGCAAAGTCACAAAAATATTATTTTTGCTGAGTTTTCAGCTGGTTAGTTAGACCTGGCTCAAATGAAAAATTTTCTTATAGTTGATTTATTGTCATAATTTGCACCATCCTTTAAATTTGAACAAAAGTTTTGCTTTGGAACTCAGCAGCCAGCATCAGTGTGCACATATCATCCCCTAAATCTTTTTTTTTTTTTAAGTTATTCCTGTAGAGTCAGAAGGAGGCATTATTTGAAGTGGCAATAAAATTTTGAGGTCATAAAACTAAGAATCCTAGTGTGCCCATGGTGCCAAATCCATTTATTTTAAAGAGCTTTTATGTAATGAAAGAACATGCAGATTAAAGTTAAAATGAGATGCCCTCTTTCTCCATAAATTGGCTAAGCTTTTTCAGGAGTTGATAATGTTGGAAATGACTTGGGAGAACATGCATAGTTAGTAAGTATATGTGTTCAGCCTTGCTTGGAGATAAATTTTGCATATACTTTGGCCCAGGAATTTTCATTCTAAATTTATCCTAATGAAATAATCATAGAAATTCACAAAAATATTATATGTAATGAACAAGTTATGTTCATTGTACCATTGTTCATGATAATAAAAAAAATGGAAACCACACAAAAGTCCATAATAGAATAAGTGGTTAAATAAATCTCACATGGTGGGAAACTCTGCAACCATTAAAAAATGATCACGTAAAACTATATTTACTTAAACGGAAAGAAGGCAACAATATAATGATCTCCACATTGCTAAACCCTGTGGTCAGTCCTCATTCTTTATTCTGCTCCACGAGCCCAGTTCAAATTTGATACAGTTCTCCTTAACATCCTTCTTCATGGTTCCAGGATGCCACATCATCTTGATTTTCCCCAGCCTCACTCAGTGCTTCTCTTGGTCCTTTTGATGATTCCTTCTCCTCTCCCCTCCTGTTTCTACTGTTAGGATATACCAGGTCCTCTTCTCTTTCTATGCTCACTACATTGGTGAATGCAATAAAAGCCATATGGCTTTATAAGCAGATATATGAGGACAATTCTCAAATTTTATCTCCAGCCAAGCCTTCTTTCCCAAACTCTAGATTCACTTATTCTACTGCCTACTGTGCTTTGTCACTTGGATCTTTAATTAACATCTCAGTAGATTCAAAATTGAATTCCTGGTCTTGCCCCACAGAATAGACTCTACTCACAGACTCCCCCATCTCAGTTAATGGCAATTACATTCTTCTAGTTGCTCCCGCCAAAAACCTCTGAGTCATCCTTCATGCCTGCCTTTTTCTCACACCTTGTATTCAATCTGTCAGTAATATCTGTTGATTCTACCCTCATCTGTACCCCTACCACCTGGATCCAAGCCACCAGCATCTCCCACCTACAAGACTGCAGTAACTCCTCTCTGGCCTCCCTGTTTCAACCCTTACCCTGTCAGTCTTCTCTCAGTGCAGCAGCCACATTTGAATATGTACGTTAGAGCCTGTCATTCCCCTGCCTCAGTACCTACAATGAGCCCCTATTTCCCTCAGTGTAAAAGCCAGAGTTCTTCAAGGCTCATTTTCCCATTGCTCTTTCCATTGTAGCATGGGCCTTTTTGATATTCCTTAAACCTACTAGGCATGAGAGAAAAGGGGTTTGGACCTACTTTGAGTTCTAACTCAACTACTAATATGTCGTCAAGCTTTTTGTTTCCCATCTACAAAATGGGAATCATATGCCCCATCCACCTCACAGGATTGAGGTGAGAGTGCTTTTTAACGCTCAAGCCTTCTATGACTACAATTTTGGTCATTTTTCAATATGACCTATAAATGTGTCTTGCTTTGCCAGAGCATTCCTGTTATTTCTAGCCCCCTGTTTATATACGATCAATTTGCACAACAACTAGTTTCTGGCTTCCTTTACTCCAGGCACTCTGGGGATTTGATAGCAACCAAGACATGTTTTCTCAAAGAATTTACATTCTAGAAGTGGGAAGCATACTTGCTCAAAACAAACAAAAAAAAATGCAAAAGGATTGTAGGTGCTGTGTTAAAAATATATATGAAGTACAGTGGAGAACAAAGGAAGAGTGCTCAACTTTACCCGACTGGCGAGGAGAAATGGGAGAAGAAGCCATAAAAAGTTTTACAGAGATGACCCCGTAAGATGGTAGATGGGATTAGGCAAACAGGTGGGGCAGGAAAATTCCTCCCTCACCTCCTCCTTCACATACTCTTAAAGCATACCCTACATTCATCACAATTTTAATTCATTCATATAGGGGTGATTGTTTATTCATTGTTGGTCCTACCTACCAAATTTACCTCTACCCAGAGAGGCTTCATGTCTTTCCTAGTCATTTCTGTGCCTTAGAGTTCAGGGTAGTGCTCAGTGCAGTAAAGAAGGGAGGAAAGAGGATGGAAGGAAAGAATGTCATGCCGTGGTTAAGAGCACAGGTTGGGAGTGAGAATATCTCGGCTGGAGTCCTACCTCAACCACTTATTTAACTCTACGGGCCTTAGTTCTTATATCTATAAAATGAAGGTAGTAATAGTTGCTTCTTTGTGGGGTTGTTAAGGAAAGGGCTTTGGAAAGGGGTTAGCACATTCCTTGGTACAGGTTTGAAATACTAATTCTATCCTCCAAGGCATTGACCACCTTAGTCCAAATTACAAGGGCTCTCTCAGAAAAACAGGAAAGTATCTTTCTGTTCAACAGTTAAAACATTCAAGCATCATAGCAACTTAGGTTTAATGCACACATACATATGTACACAGACACACATATATACATACATAGACACGCACATACATCACATCTTAGTTTTAATGACTTCCTTTGATTTCTTAAAAAAATGACTTCTATGATTGAGTCCATGAATTATTAGAAGCAATGCTTGCAGCAAACTGCTTTATCTCAGTTACTCAATTATGGGGCCACTGGTGTTTCAGGGTTGTCCTTGGCTATCTTTCTGACCCAAGTGAAGACATTCAGGATCCAGTGAGTGACAAATTCTTCAAGGAGGTGTGGATTTCAACAGCAGCTAAAAATGCTACAATTTATGATAAGGTGAGACGGTTATATCTTCCCACTTTTTTTTTTCCAAGCTCATCACAAAAAGTAAATCATTATTTCTGCATTTTATTCATACATCATATTATTAATGAGTATAAAAGAACCAATACACCTGCAAGTTATGATAAAATATCTCTTTGTAAACATTGAACAAACACTGAAAGACAGAAAAGGCACAGTGAAATTTGGTTTAGAAAGGCTTTAGCCGCATTCTGATCACTCATCTGGGGTGCAGGAATCCCGTCATGACCATCTCTAGCACAAGGCTGCAGCCTGTGAAGACATCTAATGACCAAGAGAAGAAAGGTAGATGGCAGCAAAAAATGAGTGAGACCTGGACTCATCCCAGCTCACTGTCTCTGGCAATATAACTTGTATATAGTGACTTGATTTTCTGAACCATCTTTTCTTTTCCTATAAAATGGGAAGGATATTCACCAGAGTGGTTATGAATAAAGAATAGTCTATATAAGTGTTAAACAAACAAGTGTTCCTTATGATGAGACTTATTATAACAAGATACTTCCTTTGTTGGACATTTCTAATTTTAAAAAGGTGTTTTAAAACCAGCTCCATTTATTATGGAGGCCACGGGAATCTCCTGGCAAGTTCTATCCATAGGTGATGATAAAAATGTACAAGAGCTAAGAGTTATCCAACAGTGGAACAGGTTACCTCATGAAGTAACCAGTTTCCCGTCATACAAAACATTTAAGCTGAGATTTGTTGACTATATTTCAAAAATTGGGTAAGAGTATGTTCTTCTTCATTACTTCCAGTGTCCCTTCCAGCATGGAGATTCCATCATTCCTAATGAAAAGTGACAACTAGCTACGTAGCCTTATTTCATACGGAGCATTTAAGGCCGTGATCAAATAGGTCATGTGCATGAAGTCTTTTAAAATGTAATTTTGCAAAAGCATTATAGAGCTTTGATTGGATACTAAATGGACAGACAGTTATAAAAGACATTTGAGGGATAATGGGATAAATTTGAATATGGATCACATTTTAAATGACATTATGGAATTAATTTTCTTAGGTGGGATAATGGTATTATGGGTATATAGGCACATTCAGGGGTGACGTGTTATGATGTTTGAAACTCATTTTCAAATAAGAAAAAGATGTATTATATATTGATAGTTGGTAACTCTAAGCACAGGTATAGATATGAACAATTGCTAAATAAAAAGTTAAAGAAAATATAAGATGCAATTTTGCTCTTAGATCCCAACCAGAAGTGAAATTAGGAGATGATTATGAACCAAAAAATTAACCTTAATGTGAATAACATCCAGTGAGATTCCTTACCAGTAGCTTGACTTTATCTTGGGGTAATGACTTCTATACATCAGAGATAAGGATCTAGCTATGATTTTTTTTTTAATGAAACCAAATCTAGCAGTCTATTTGTAGCAAGCAAGAGAAGCAACCCTTAAATCCGATCTGTACTGTGACATAAAACTTACATATGTTTCTTAAAGACTTTGTCTGTTGGAATGAGTATTTTCCATAGAGGGGATGTGCTTTCTTTTAAAAATATTACTCAAGTTCCAATTTGTGTTTTAATCAGGTGTTCCGGTGCCTTCCAAACGATGAAGTACACAAATTAATTCAGCTGCGAGACTTTATAAGCAAGCCCATTTTAGCGAAGGAAGATCCCATTCGGGCTGAGGAGGAACTGAAAAGGATCCGTGGGTTCTTGGTGCAGTTCCCCTTGTATTTCTTGTCTGAAGAAAACCTACTGCCTTCTGTTGGAACCAAAGAAGCCATAGTGCCCATGGAGGTTTGGACTTAAGAAGAGTTATACTCTTGCAGCTCAAGTACTTCCATCCTGAAGACCACACTGCACGTAGTGACTTTCTGGAGACCTCACAGCTAAAGCCAGGCCCAGTGCACTCTCGTATCCAACCCTTGGTCCCCTTGAGGAAAGTGTCAAGGTCCTACAAGCCTGGGAAAGGAAGCGCTTATATAGACACTGAATGTGAGCAGGGCTTTATAAGTCTCCCTGCCTCTCCTTGTGAAAAAGGGACTGCATTCATGTGGAGAGGCGTGTGCTCAGCAACTTAGACACTTACTCAAATTCCACAACCAAAATGCCTTTCCTTTGCTAAAAGAATTTACTGTAACTGTGTGCCTGCACCTCCTTTTTCTTCCCTGACCCTCATTTGTGCAGCAGGCATTTTTTGAGACACTGTTTACTTCTAGAAGGTGTTGTGGTGCTGCTCGCAGTTACATGGGATCCCTACTCATGTGGTCCTGAAGTAGCAGCATTCGCCCAACCAAGGACTTGGTCTTTGTTCCCTTTTAGGGACTAGAAGGACAGGACAGATTTTGGTCTGCCGAGCAGCCCATGTTTGACACGTCTGATAACATGTATCTTGACACCACAGAGCAACAGGAAGGGATTAAATTTAGTTATTGAGGCAGAAATTATACTTTGTCCCCAAAGACACAGACAAGATGTGTCCTTGTGATAGGGCTCACAGATTTTATCAAATTTGAAAACGTGTAGCATATTTGATTTCACAGCAACCGGCTAAAACTCAAAGACAGAGCATGCGGTCTTCAGAAACCTCCAAGGTGTCAGTAGGGATCTCGTCTAGAGAAGAAAAGAAAATTCCTAATTATCCTGTAAAATTACCTGTCATCCTCAGCTGCGAGATTGATGGACATTTGAGTTTTACATTTCAAAATCAAATCAATGAATGCAATTTGTCTTTTAAGAAAATCAGTAGCTACATAACTCTTATCAAGTTAATAAGTATGACTCTAACCTCACTTGTCATTCAGCCCTCCAGCTACATTATCTTCTTTAAGAAAAATGAATTGACCACAACTTACGTGCTCCTTCGTTTGCATTATTAAATACAAATTAACATGCCATAAGGGCTTCTGAAGAAGTTAGGATACTTATTAATTCACATTGTCCTACTCTGTGAATTGTTCTGAAAACCCCATTTTTCCTTTTCAGATGTCAGAGTGCCCTTGATACACGAACACTCTAGTTTCACTGAGTGGTGCTCCTCTGACAGCCTGAAGAGCTAATGTGGGTTCCCAAAAGGCCTGTGCCCATAAAACCTACAGCAGGTGCATGATTGCAAATGTCTGCGGAGCACCTGGACAGAATCTCTTTTGGGTTATTCTTTGAGGAAACCAGGACCCAATCCCTGTTTTCATGGAGCTAATAGTCCAGTCGAAAAGGTTAAACAAGAGCATGAAGTCAGTGATATGGGTTAATAGAAGAGAGAGACAGTGTCACATCCAAGAAAGGATTTCACAGCCAAAGACCATTTCACAAATGAGGTAGCATTGTATAACCAACAACGGAAATGAATGTACTTCTAGGAATAAATACTTTATCATGCGGCTGAAGAGGGTAAGATGACTTCATTCTAGAGCAGTTGTAAATAAGACATTTGTTATTTATGAAGAAGTTTAGATTGACATCTAAAGTACTGAATGTTGTGGAATGCCCAAGGATTTCTTTTATTTTATATTTAAATATTTTTAGACCATAGAACAGTCAACAGACTGGCTCTTGATTTTGCACAAGATGCTCCCATAAAAACAGGAAAAGATAAAAGCCAGAAAGGACTTTTCTAGTCACTTATTCCAACCTCTTCCCCATTTTATGGATGAGGAAACTAAGCCTCAGAATTTTAAAGGACTCACTTAAACCCACCTAATTTATAGGCATTGGAACTGGGACTAGGATTGCTGCAATCCATTATCAACCTCTCCTTTCACTTCATCATTGCTCAGCAATAGGAGATGCACTAAACATATTTCAGACAGGATATCTAAACCCTGTGATATCTATTTATGTGTTTATTTGTCTGTCTTCCCCTACCAAAAGGTTAAGTTCCATGGAAGCAGGGACTTCCTATGTTTTATTTATAAATATGTCTCACCTCAGTCTGAAACCTTGCCTTACATATATTAGATGCTCATTTATGTTTATGTTATGGAATGTTTACGGAATGAATAAATGAGGTAGAGGAGAGAGCTTACGATCTGAAAAATTTACTGAGTCTCAGACAAGAAATCTTACTGCTGGTTTCTGTAGCAAGTTCCTTTTCTGTTGCATCCTGTCCAAGATAAGACATCTGCAAAATGACTTCAAGGCTTATTGTCTGCAAAGATGGGAGGCTACAAGATTTACTTGGAGGAATTTAATGGAAAATTCAGTGCAACCACTTGCCTGTTTTGCAGTAGCAGTTTATATACTGAAGCAGTCTGTGAAGTTTGCTTGGAGTGTGGACACAAGATGTACTGTATGACCTAATTACCGCATCATTGTCAGACACTATTACTACATAAGAGAATTTCAAAATTTATCTTTAACATTGAGATGTCTGATATAAACTTTAAAATGCAAATAATTCAAAGCCTCGAAAAGCTATTATGAATCTGTTCAGCATTTCAAGTAGACTGTAATCTATTGAAATGCCTATAAGTGCTATACCTGACACCCTGATAATCTCTGTAATAATTTGTGTTTCAAGACAGAAACATTCTATTATTACAAGAAATGAAGGGTAGAAAGTGGCTGTGGCCTATTTAAGCTGTTCGCATTGGCCAGGCTTAGTTGTTGAAGGGTATGCTTATCACAGCAGGTCTGGTGAAGGCATTTGTTCTGTACCAAGTGTCCACCCCCCAACTCGCCCTTCGGCGGGATGTTCTTCATTCTCCGGCAACACATTACAGAGAGGCTTGGCAAGCTGGTCATTAGATAATGTGTATCATATTCTTTTTAAAATATTGTTTTTTTAAAAGCATCTTAAGAAGAAAACAGTCTGTAGGTATTCAAAATATGGACAATTAATGTCTTCTGTAATACCTTGTAAAATGATAATACATCATGTTTTAATAGTATTACAGATGAAAACAAGCCACAAAGTCATTTTGCAGATACAAGCCTGTAAGCAGAGTAGACTTTATAGAGAGTGAAGGACCCGTACTTCTCTTTGCATCTCCTTACTCCTTGTCCCTTCAGCCTCCGACTGCAACCAGAATTCACCTCATTGCGTAAACCATTTTAGAGGACACAAAGTTTCCTGGAAAAACCTAAATCAGACCTCTACCATACATCTCCCATTTAACTCCTACTTAACTGACTAACAAAATATTATTTTTTAACAAAGATATCATTCTTTTTAACTTCCCTAATCTCATGTGGCATTTGAGCATTTTTAGATGCCTACGACCCTTCGCAGCCATGAGTAAAACAGTACCCTTCATGACTTCTCATCCCTCTCTGCTCTTTCTTGTTTAAAATTAGCAAGTGCTAAGGGATTTTAAGTATGCTTAGGAGTACATTTTTATTTGCTTGAGAGGTTCTCTGAAGCCAATTACTACTGATAGTTTGGAGATTTAAAATGAGTTTACCCAATCCTGGTCATTAACAAATCTTTAATCTAGAATTCATTGAAAAAAGAATTCATGAGCATCTATCAAAAGGATACAAGTGAAGAATCAGTGGATTTGCATTATTTTTAAGGATATATGTACCATGATATGATTCCTAATGGCAATTTAATTCACTTGTGATATATTGCTGGCTTTGATTTAAGGTTGGAAGGATCCATTAAAGAAACCAACAATTTAATGGCTTAAATTTTTTACAGGTTGTTTTATTTTTCCTTTATGCCATTATAATTTTAACTTAAAAAACAAAAAGAAATAAATCATAGGATAAATAAACATTTGTCACATTCATTTTTATTTTGTTAATAATCTTTATTTTTAGAGTAGTTTTAGGCTTACAGAAAAATTACACAGAAAGTAGAAAGAGCTCCCATATACCTCCCCACATACACACATAACTATTCATTTTAAACATTTAAATTTTAAAGTCAGAGACAAGGAGCGCAATCCAAGCAAAATGCAAGCTTAATTCCTCTTTCCTATTTCCATGCTGCTCTAATACTTCACTTTTTTCTAGATAAGTGCACTTCAGTGAATGTCATCCTAGTTCTCTTGTTTGACACTAGGAAATATAACAACATGCCCTCCTAAGTGTCCCTAACATAAAGTGGTCTGGACCGATGGTATGATTTTCTACTAAACCATTTTTAAATATTATACCAAAGTGTGACAGCTGAAGCCCATGCATCTCTGGCACAGAAAGCAAATACTTGGTAAGGAACATCCATTCAGAATATTCAGATATTCTGGAGAGAACACAGGCTCCCAGCCTCACCTCTAGGGCAGAGGTTGGCAAACCAAGGCTCAGCCTCCTGTTTTGTAAGTAGTTTTGTCAGAACCCAGCCACGCTCACTAGTTTCCATGCTTTCTTGCTATAGCTGACCATATGACTTGCAAAGCCTAAAATATTTGCTCTTTTTAAGAAAAAGCTTGCTGACCCCTGCTCTACAGAGAGCAGAGAATAACCAGAGTACCTTGATCAAACAAATTTGGGGAAGTTATAATCTCCTTCATAAGCAGGGGTTTTCAAGTCTCTGTTCAGAACCCAAAAGAAAGCCCAACGTTGTACAATCGCTTTATTCTAACATAGCCAAGTCCTTTCAGGAATGAAAAACCCCATGGTTTTTGGTTCTGGAAAGAGATGTGGTCAGCTAAGGCAGGCTCCCCGCAGCCAAGCACTCATAAACAAGCATGAATGGGATGTCTGTGACCAAAGTTTTATGTAAATGAGACTGGATAGACATTCAATATTTGTATTCAGAGTGAGAATTGCGAAATCAAGAAACTCATTCCCCTGAATTTTCCTTCTGTGAAGCACTGGAAATGACATATATATATCTATTCTTTGCTTCACAATCAATGCTTCCTATACCTGGTCCCTTAATTGCTTTTTTTTAATGTAAATATTCATCAATTAAACAATTGAAACTTCGAGATCAGCAGTGTCCCTCTATTTAAAAATAAGATTCCTCATTCTGTACGTTGGGGATTTTAGAGGCAGTGCACTGCATGTCTGAAAAAGAGACAGAAATGAATTTCTCTGGATATCTTCTCTGCTTGCAAGTTATTGGGCCCCTATCAAGGTCAATTACCGAGTCAGTGTCCCCTGATCCTCCCAGTCCTCTCACCTCTGAGGTGTGATGATATAGTAATGAGGCAGATTTCTTTTAAAAAGAGCAGTAGGGCATTCAATAAGCACAGACTGAGCAAGGCCCGGGGCAGGTGCTAGGGTGCATCAGTGAACCAGTCATGCCAGGTGCTCCTTTGTGGGGCTTACTTTTTAGTGACTGGAGAGTGCAAAGCTATTTCTGTTCTCAAAACAAGAAAATGCCTGAAATAAGAGGCATTTTGTTGCATACATGCATTGGCCCTTTCCCACGCAGGGGAGAA